>CAJHUC010003006.1:0-113532 GCA_905146915.1 Ostreobium quekettii | reverse complement strand
CACCGACTGATGCCGCCACAGCTGCTCTGTTGCCATCTCGACCACTGCGATGGCGCTACTTAGTGTCACAATGAAATCGTGGCTGCTATCACCAAACAGTAGATTTCCCTGCTATTCCGTCACCTCTTGGGTGCAGGGCGAACAATCAGTGGGGGTGCGAATTGCCAATCCGCAGTGCGGTAAGCTCAGCCTGGTTTGGCGGCATTCACGAAAGTAACGTTCTTGGCAGATTCGCATTTTTGAAAATTGCCACATTTTCTTTGTGCTCATAGACTCTCAAAGCCCAACGCCACGCTGCAATGCTGGGTTTCGAACAATATGCACTGGCAAAAACGTACCAAAAACATTTTTTGGGAGCACATACATATGCGCATTTCATCAGTTATCTGCATACTGAAACCACAAAGATAACCCAAACCCGTAAAATTTGTGCACGTTTGAACACGTGTTATTTGGCCCTTGTTTTCCTAGTGACGGTATGGCGCAACATCAAAATGGAGGAGGGGCGATGGAGGGTTGACGGCAGAGCAGTCAGCCACGCACTACCTAGGTGCCACAAAATCAACAGCCGGGAGCTAAGCCAGGAAGAACACACCAAACCACCGCTGGCCGGGTTGCAAGTCTCCTTGGGCGCCGCGGCGGCGTTCTCGATGTATCGCACCACCCATATGGGTGCCGCCAATTGACGAGGATCAACATTTCCCCTGGGCGCCGCATCGATACGATTCTTGATGCCTCCTATGCTCTTCTGCACCGTCGTGTCGCACTATTAAGCAGCGCTTCTCAGCCAAGGAGGCATCGACATGAGGATAGGCGCTAGGGGAAGGCCCCCCCCTGGGGGGGGGGGATATGATTTATGACTGTAATGCCAATTTCGTCTTAAATTCAACACATCTACATTATTACCACCCCTGTTCAGCTGTCAAGTACCAAATATGTGGAGGGGCCAGCGAAGCCGCTTCCAACAGCCCAAAATAATTTCCCTGTGTTTCGAGAATATTTTTGCACCGCGTACCTTGGTCGCCTGGTTAAATTGGGGGCTGAACAACCCACCGTGGCATTGCATCGTTCTGGAGAGCATTTGCATGCCCTCGATGCTACCTTGTTTCAGCAAGGCTTTGACAACACTAGCGGGTCAGCGAGTGTCCCCGGTTTTGGTATTATCTGCGTAAGCACTTTTCTGTTTAATGCTGCTTACGAGTGAAAATGGTTATTACGTTTTACAAGTAAACAGTCATAAAAATGCGCAAAATGGGTTCTCTGTATTTAACGACAGTCCATACCGACTCAGGGAGTCCGGAGAGCGACAGATAGATGCTCTGAAACGTGCAGAAATGACGTTTTCTTCGACGACATCGTTGCCCTTGCCGGCGGCGAGGTGGGCGCTGTGCTGGCAGTGCTGGAAAGGGCGGAGGACTGATCGTTGATTGGGGCATCATCTTGTAATCTAGAAGTATCAACGAGCCGTAAATATTGTAACTTATTGCCGTAAAATGGCCGCTTCTTTACTTACGTGCTTTTGCACGTAAAAGCCCAAACATAAGAATGCAGCCGTAAGCATAAAAGCTAAGCCCGAACATTGTAGTCCACAACATAACGTGGGAATTTTACATCTTCTGGGATGCCAACGATGCGCGTCCCGCTGATGCCTCGCCACCCGTGCAAAGTCGGTCCAGTTGGTGACCCCAATTCCATCCGAGGTGCCGCGCCAGGCCGGGCACAGGCATATGCTGTGAACTGTACAGTTGACGAAGTACAGAGTTTATAGCCACTTTCTCGCAGAAGGGTTCGCCCGCCAACTTCCGGCCGCCCCGGGAGGGGATGCAGGTACTAGCTGCGGGTGGCCCAGACGTTTCATGGGGGAAATGCGATGGCCCTCCAGTGAGGCGATAATGTACTAGCCGGAGGGGGAGGGAAGGCGAGATGCGGAGAGACGGACTCTGGCGGTTGCTGGCGCTGGCGCGAATGCGCTGGCAGGGTGATCCGACGCACCCCACGCGGCCCCGGCGTGGGCTTCTTGCCGTCGTTCGTCTTTAGCAAACGCTGCGCTTCACCGAGAACTACTCGCGTCACATTTGGGGAAGGGCCAGTGGCCGGGCGGGCGCGCAGGCCGCGGGCCCGGCGTCGGAAATTCTGGCGCTGAGGGGACGGCGCCGAGGTGGCGTCACACCCGGGGATCCGCCTGAAACGGGGGTGCCACGTGGGCAGTGCAGCCCCGCCCGGTGTTGATTCAAGCCCAAGCGGGACCCCGTTCGTGTGCGCGCACGGGTCCGAATTGGCCAATGAGTCGCCCATCAGCTTCCTGGCGGCCGGCGTGGGGGGATGCCGACCGGGAAAAGCCCTGGAGTTGTGGATGCGAATGTACTGGCCGTGGCCGGCGGACTCCGGAGCCAGGCCGGCGAGCGGAAGGATCATGCCGACATTCGGTAAGCATTTCCCTGTCTTCAGCGGGAACTCGCCCTGCACCCCGACGAAGGTGCCATGCGCGCCAGCTATAGGCGGTATAAATGGGCAGCGCCGCCGCCCGCAGGCCAGAGCCCAGCCTCGCCCTTCGGCCCCAGCGGAACCACCCCACTGCCGGCTTGCTTCCACCGGTGCGTGCTCAGAGTGGCCGCCATCCTGTGATTGATGCCGCTGCGTGCACGCATATTCTTCCAATATAGTCCGCGGCTCTTTAGTTCTGCAGAGCGGCGGCGGGAGTTGCCTGCCTGGATGCCGCCGGAGCCACCTCGCGCTCACGATGCCCGGGGGCGATCGAATGCGATGGACTCGCGGGCTGCGGGCGGATTCCGGTGTTGGGTGAAATTGAGCGAGTCTTGTCGGTGTTTTGGGCAGCGTCCGTTCCTGACTTGTCAGGCGATCATAGATCATGTAAACTTCACCCGGGCAGAAGTGTAGTGCATGAATGGCCCCCTCCGCGGCCCCAGCCTTCGATGGGCCAGAATGTTTGGCCAGATGGACCCAACCGCAGCCTCGCGCGGATCGACGCAAGCGGCTGAAGTCTTCGCGCAGCGGACATGGTGTCTGTGCGGCAATGCCAACGCTCCGCTTCTGAGCGGCTGCCAGCGTCGGCTGGGGAAGTTCTTTCGATCGACCGATCAATATCCATGAATTCCACGACAGCGGAGTGACCCTTGCGTGTCATGGTCCCAGCAGGTGTCGCCGGCAGTTATGAGGACCGCCGTCCTGATCGCCCTCCTGGCCTTCGCGGTACGTTGGCCGCAGATGGCGGCAGCGCGCATTTTCCTTCCCCTTTCCATTTTCGTGCACGTGTCCCAGCAGGAAACCGCAAGCCGCATCCATCCAGAATCCCCAGGAGTGCCACTGTCGCATATCGGGAATGATTCGGCAGGGATCTCTCCTTTTGATGGGCGGCGCGGCTCCGGCTGCTGCTGACGTGCCATTTTCCTTGCAGGCCGCCGCTGACGCCAGCCGCGTCAATGTCTTCAGGAGCCTCCTGAGCGGTGAGTGGCGTCAGCGCGACCCCCACCAACAGCTTCGAATTCGCGTCTTCGCATTTGGCATTGATGCCAGCATCAATGCCACCGTTAATCCCAGCATCCACGCCACTGATGGGGCGCACTGATTGTCAAGCTGATTGTGGCGAGCCGGCTGACGCCACCAGCCTGTCAATTCGGCTCTTTTGGACCGGTGGGCCCTCGGCCGAAACTATGGCATCATTCGTCGGTATCCATATAGCTATGGTACATATTGCACAGCCGATTTCGCGCTCGCCGGCGGCCATTCTCGAGTTTCAGAGCAGTGCTGGTTTGGGGGTTGCGCACCCAAAATCGAGTTCTGGCGCATTAACTGCGGAAAGCTGTCGCCGGAAGCGAGATGCGGCGTCACGGGGTGGTTGATTGGGCTTGGGGTTGCTTGCGCAGATGAAAAGGAGCCCATGTACTGCAAGGACTACAACGAGCACAGCGACTGCCCGGAGTACTACGAGTGCCTGAAGCTGGACCAACAGTTCTGCAAGAGCGAGCAAGTCTGCCACACGGACGACTACGGCAACAACAACTGCAGATACGAGAACGGTAGGACATCGGTCCGTTCTCCGACTTGAAACTGCACGCGGCTCAGGAGTGCCTCCGGACAATGTCTTCCCTGCTGGCCCCTGTGTCTCTCCCCGTTCGCAGTGGAGGCTCTCGCGTACCCCTGCCTTGTCGCGATGATACTCTGTTGGCTTGCCCAAACATCTTGGGAGAATGTGGTGTTAATTGATTCATCAAAATTCCGCCTGAATCGCCGACAATGTTCATTTTGCGCGTTCCGATACACGCCAGTTCTCACGCATTTGTTTTATCAGGACCTTATGTCGACACGGAAGCAGCGAGAAGGACTACGGCCACGGCTGGGAGTGCATGAAGCTGGACAAGAAGGTATGCACCTACAGGGACGAGTGCAAGCAGGTGCGCACGGACAAGTGCAAAGAGTACGGCTACGAGGACAAGTGCCACTACGTGCAGGGCAAGTGCAAGGCCTACAACCAGAAGAAGCAGTGCAGGGACGAGAATTTCTGCGTGGAGTACAAGCAGGAGAAGAAGTGCAAGGAGAGGAGCGTGTGCAAGGCCTACGAGCAGGTGCACGATTGCAAGCCCAACCACAAGTGCGACTCCTACGACCAGTACGGCAAGTGCACTCGGTACGGTCAGGACTGCCACTACAAGCAGGGCCCCTGCAAGGAGTACAAGACGGAGAAGCACGACTGCAAGTACCACCCCACGGACGTGTGCATCAAGTACGACACGCGCAAGGTGGACTGCAAGTACGTGAACACCGACTGCAAGGAGTACGAGCAGGTGCAGAAGTGCGACAAGGTCAAAGGGGGCTGCAAGGCGTACGAGTACAACAACGACTGCAAGAAAGTGGAGGACGTGTGCTACAAGGGCATATGCGAGAAGAAGAAGTATAAGCCGTCGCCCTCTCCCTACCGCTCGCCGTCGCCCTCTCCCTACCGCTCGCCCTACGGTGGTTAAGTTGGCCACCCGCCGACGGTGGGCATTGCCTGGCGCAGGTCATGGCTCGCAGATTAGCGTGCGTTGGACGGCCCTGTGCGCGTTCGATAAACGTTGAATTTTTGGTAACCGTTCACTGGGGAGGTGAACCATTGTCACAATTCATGGCCGGGGATGACACATACTTTTTCCTAGCTCGGATGCGCCGCCGTGGAATGATTTCGTTTCATAGTTTTCATGTACTTTGATGACGATTTTCTTAATTTCTGGCCCTGATTGGTTGGGCAAGCTCGTGGCACATCTCTTTGTGTCCAGCTCCCACCAGGGCGCAAGGCGAACGCCGTGGCCCCAGCTGCTGATCTGCGAAGCAGTCAACTCCGATTTCAGGCTGCTGCTGCGCACCTTCGACGTCAAATGTTAACACCTTCAGTGATCACCTCCACAATCGCTCTGGTTCCGATGTACGGCCGAGTCCTTGGCCACAGCCTTCTGATGACCAGGATATGCAAATCACAGTCAATTGACATTAACGAATAAAAGTCCCAAGTAAGAAGAATTACCTTAGCCAGACTTCGCATGGCGCTGCACCACAGCAGCCGCGGCTTGGCGCGGGAAAATTAGCATTGTTTACGTGCGTAAATCGTTGTGCGGTCTTGCATATGTTATGTATTAGGATTCGCCACCCCGGCTAGCGCCGCTGAATCTGCATTGTTTTGTATGCGTAAATGGTAGGACGGTCTTTCAAATAGTGTAGTAAGATTCGACGGTAGCCAGCATCTTGAACTTTGAGGGACCCGTCGGCGATGGGAAGCGACCGAGTGACACCACCGACACAACCGCAAATTCTGTGATGCCTTTGCCAGACATGATTGCTCAGGACCTTGCGTCCAACGGTGGGATGGTGTCGACCAAAAGGGTCCCGCTTTGTGAAGAAGGCGCCAACGCATAAGGGACAATTCTGAGATCCCTTGAATGCACGAAGTGCAAACACACAATGAATTCTGGATTCCAGAGTTCCTGGGTCCTACAAGCCAAAGTACTTTCACGATGCAATTGTCCTTTACACTAGCAGAAAAGGACCAAACAACACTTGCGAACACACATAAAACACATTTCATCAAAGTTCTGCACGCTAAGAACAAAAAAATATCCCAAACCCGTGAAATTTGCACACGTTTGAACACGTGTTATTTGACCCTTGTTTTCCCAGTGTTACGTTTTACATATTACAAATTCCTTTTGGAAGCCACTGCCACTCGCGGGGCACGGGCCGTCGCCCACAGTGATTCGTTCCATACATACAACATTCGCTCGCGAGGCGGCGCATGCGCCAGCCAGAGAAGGGGCGCCGCTAAAGAGGGCATATTAGGTCCCTCTCAAGGGCTACCGCTTATGGTAGCTTGCAATTTTTCCATCTGTCTTTTCTGTCTTATCCCTTCTTCTTCCGCTGGCAAGGTCAACTCGGGTCAGTGGGTCAGCGGTTTAGGGCTTGAAATTGTCCGTAACAAGAAGGAATTTTCACGGAAATAGCAGAGGGACTGATATGTCATCGGTGTTGATACTGCTGCGTGAGCAATGCCACTTCAGCGGTCAAAGCCTGTGAGAGTCTTCCGTGGGCATGGCTGTCGCCGCATGGCAAAAAGAAGGCCAAAATAAGCGGCCCACCATTCAAGTCGGTTGGTTCCAGGAGACACCTTTCTGGAAAATTTTAATTGATTCCACTGTACTCGTGCGTCAACGGCGCCGCTGCATGGGCAAATATGTTGCTCGTGAGTGGGGAGAAAACCACGACATAATCCATGCGTTGATTAATGGTAATGGCGCTTTCTGACGCCTTCTTGTTTTGCGATCTTTGAGGTATGCGAAGGCGAGTGGCATCCGCATGACGCAGGAGAGAATCTAGCAGAGCGAAATGTATCCCTCCGTTTCTGTCGATCGTGCGCTTGGTTGTTTTCGATTCCGTGACATCGGAACTCATTGTCCGCGTGCGGCTCAGCTTGCCGTATTTCATTCAACATTTGCGCAAACGACGCGACGCTCAAACCTTTTCGCAGAACCGCAAATTAAAATGACGCCCCTTCGGAGCCATGCTGAGCAGAAGCAATAGGCTGTGAATTTCTCATACCACTAGGAAAAAAAGGGCCAAATAAACACGTGTTCAAACGTGTACAAAGTTTTCGGGTTTGTGTTACTCTTGTTTTCTCAGCGTGTAGAACTTTGATGAAATCTGTTTTATGTGTGTTCGCAAAAGTGTTATTTGGCCCTTTTTTTTCTAGTGTACGTGGCTGGTTGCTTCCTCGGCTGGCAGTTACGATCACTGCGGGATCCTCTCCATCACTCCCATAGCCACTCTGCATGCATCGCTGCGGACTGTTCGTTGGTTGCGCATCCAGCCTCCAATTGGTTTCGTCTATCAAGCCCTTCGCCTGGAATCCGACGCAAGCATACCTGGATGTACTTGCGTCGCCTGGGCCGCCCAGCCTCTTTCCGATGTGTCCTCAGGTCATGCTGCACAGGTAGTGTTTGCAGTTATTGCTTATTCAGCACACCGTGGCTTTCTGGCGCCATCGAACGCCAATTATTGTGCGCGAGCAACCGGGGCGCCTTTGAGGGGGTTCAGAAGGCCACATTCGCGTTCTGTCGGCAGGAGGTATGCGGAATGCACGCAAAGCTTGAGGTGCCCTGTTTCAGCACTGCGCGGAAGAATGCACTACGTGAAAAGAGAGGCGCAATTTTTCAAAATGCGCAAATGCTGCAGGAGTTACTGCAGCACGAAATACTCAAACCTTCCCTATCAGAAGCTATCACCATTACTATTTTTCCTCCGCATTTTTTGGACAGACCTTTACTGCGCGTGCTCTGCATCATGGCAACCGCCGGAATGGAGATTCAACTAATTTCGCACGGGCTCAAAAATCGTTGTACTGTCACAGCGACTCATGTATCTGGAGGTAATAGTTCCCGCGAGCAAAGACCCTCCAGTTCAGAGACCCTCGCGTTGTGGCTGGGGCTGCTCTGCGGATTGCTGGCACCGATAATTTTTTTATTGGGGCATATTTAACAGTGGGTGCTATTGTCACGGCGGTGATTTTCAGCTATCTGAATAACACCGCATGTCAAAAACCCATCGCTGGCGGCTGGGGAGCAATAGCACCCCAATAGCACCGCCGATGGTATTCGGCGCTGAGCGGTGCTGTTCTGAGCCAGAACAGCACCGCTCGAGGCCAAATAGCGCCCCAGAGTAGCACCTGGTGCTATTCGCGCAGAACATTGTAGTGTTGCCGCGATGCTATTTTGCGTAGGAATAGCACCCACCATTGGGCGTGCGCGCAGCAAACAATAGCACCTATGCTATTCGGCCAGCGCCGCTCTAGTAAGGTGGCACGGCAGCCAATTAGAACAGTTCCTGGATAGCTCCGCCTGTGCAATAGCACCAACCGATAAAGATGCTCCAACGGTTGGGGAGCGGTAGCGCCCAGATGCTATTTGGCGCTGAGCGCTGCTATTCTGGTCCCGAATAGCACCGCTCCAGGCCAAACAGCACACCAGAATGGCACCTGGTGCTATTCGCACAGAACATTGTAGTGCGCCCTGATGCTATTCGGCATAGCAATAGCACCGGGTGCCATTCGGCCAGCGCCGCTTTAATTGGTGGCATGGCAGCTGATGTAACCGTTACTGTATAGCACCGCCGGTGCAATAGATCCGACCGGTCAAACGTTACGTTACTATGCGGCAGGGTCGAATAGTTCGGGGTTTTTTCCCTCGAATCTCTAAGCTTATTTCGCGTGTCCCAAGTGCCCACGTGCAACACGGTACATTTGCAAGAAACTGGTGGAAGGGCTCGGGAAGAAAGGCCATCCCAACCCTGGAATCCCACCCTTTGAAATGTCGGGCAAGTCGGGCTAAGGGCCGTTTCAGCGGAGGACTGAAAGTTTGCGAGGCCCGCACTGGGTCCGGTGGCTTTCAGCGATCAGCACAGAGCGACTGGGCGAACTCCGGGTCCTTGACCGGGCTAGTTGGCACGTGTGTCCACCTTGAAAACGAGACAGACCCAGCCGCATACTTTCTTTCTCCGCGGCAGTTTGCTCACCCCCTCGATGTAACGTCCTGTGCCACATCAGCGGGACCGAAACGAGGAACGCGAGGTGGGGAGCCGATCTCGAGACGTTCTGCTGATTGACTTCTCTGCAGATGTGCAAGGTCGACTTGCAAGGCGAAGGTCAGGTAAACTTGCAGGTCGACGCTGAGAACAACTTGCAAGTCAACTTTGGGGCCGGGCTCTTCTTCCACTTTACGAGAACCACTTCCCGTCCTCATCCACCAGACTTTGGATGCCGTTGGCTAAGTCGCTGCAATGGGTTGCACAACATGGTGAGCCGCTGTTGACTGCTACGCTGCTCGGTTCCGCTGGTCAAGCGGTGCGCACCGGTGAAAGAATCTATTTGTCCCTGGCACCCCGCGTGCCATTCTCACGCTGACAATGCAGGCTATCCCGTGTTTTATGACTGTTGCGTTGCCAAAGAGGGGATACTTGTGTCGTTGGTTGGGACGGGTGGGTGTGAATTAAAGGAGTGATGTAAAGGAACTGACCTCTCTCCAATAATGGTACATCCCAGCATGGCCCCGAGCTCGCTGGTGTGACTCAGGCAACGACGGACCCGGCGGAGGGGCCTTGTCTTTATTAGGCCAACAAGGGGCCTCCTGGGCTGTGTTGAGGTGATTTTGGTGAGGGTTGGGTTCCAGGTCTTCCAGTCCAGACCAGCCAACTTGCGATACCTGTTTTGCGCCTCGCTTGTGCTGGCCACCAAAAAGCAAGGACATTGGCTTCAGCCCACCAATACCCACATTTGCTCCTTTGTCTGGCGACAAAAGAGTCTGGACAATTGCCGATGGTGCAATGAGCAATTGATCTGGTTTTCTGTCAAATCAGCATGCGAAGGTCGTTGTTTGTTCCCGTGGAATCCTATTGACAAAGCATGCATTGGCCAGAAACTTAAATGCAGAAGTAAATGCCCGATGTCCGTGTCTATTCTGAAGCTGAACACGGATGTTTGTTTCAGAGGTGGCGGACAAGTTATCGGAAATGCAACACAACCACAGAATGATGGACTTTCTCAAGCTGCCGTTGGACAAGATACGTTACCTGGAACCGCCAACGAGGGTGCCTCCAGAGCAGCTGCACAAGTTCTTTGCTGTGTGTGGAAGAGGAAGAATGCTGCTCACACAGCACAGTGAATGATTTGACATTAGCAATTTCTGCAACGTTGAGGAGGATTGCAAATGTGTGAAAGAAATCGGCCAGGTTCTCAAGGAGGTGGCTGAAGAGTGGGGAATGGGCAGTTAAGCTCGGATTGAGCAAGCGATCCCAGACAAGTGTTTTCAAGAAGACGGACAACGGTTGCACAAGCTGTTGGCATTCGTACTCAAGGGCGACGGATCAGGTGTCAGCACCCGGTGGGAGGAAGTGGGGCGCCGGCACATAAAGGAAATGAAGTTTCTGCAAGCCCTCAAAGATAATGAGCTTCAACTGGGTCGGAAGCTTGGTGCAGGGGGGCCAGGGCACTGCGTAACAGGGCAGAATAGAAGTCTGGAAAAGTTTCTGTGAGGAAAACGCTCTGGGACGGCGAAATGTCGATTGAAGACTTTGGGTCATTAAACAAATAAGTTGCTGTGTATGCAAAGCTTGTGCATGCCCACATCGTCCATCTGCATGCCGCAACCCCATCAGGCTTCCTTGTGATGGAGCTGTCCAACACAGATTCGAAGGAAATGTGCCGGAGGCAAGGATTGCTGAATTGGCCTCCAAAATCAAGGCTGGATTACAGCCTACAAAGCCGAGGCTCCTCCATGCCGCCTCAGAGCCGCACTATGTGCACAACCAGGTTCCTGTACTGGTGCATTCATATGTCAAGAGCTCCAATTTACTGAACTTTGGGACCAGCCCAGAAAGCTTCCATGCGAAATCAATGATGTTGGTCTGGCCCTTGAGGCCATGGGCGGTAGGAACAAGAGTCTCATGCGCGTGGCGGTACGCCTGAATGGTGTGACCCCGAGATCTACCGTGGCAAGCCCGTGGCAGCAGCTTCTGGCATCTTCAGCTTTGGTGTAAATATATGAGGTGATAAATAGACAGCACCCCTATGGGGCTGACAATGGAACCAGCACATTGTCCAGGCGGTCGCCATGAACAAGAAGCTGTCTCGGGAGGAACCCTGCCAGATTGGCTACAGAGACTGCCCACATGGCCTTCTCCAGTTGATGAAGGAGTGCTGCGCTTTTGAGCTCAGCCGTAGGCCAACGATAGAGGAGGTGTGTAGAGGCTAACAATCTGCCTGACGCCTGGAGCCCCCCTTGAAACTCAGAATGGGAGGTGCGGGAATCACTGCGTGCACTGCCATTATTGACACCAAAACTTGAGACAAGATCGATGCGTTTAGAACCAAATAAAATGTAGCTGTACTGCTCTTTGTGATTTGTAGAAGAACGATATGGCAGATACTGCACATTGTGGCATACCTGTCGCAAGCCTTGATGCAGATTTGCTTACAGGCTCTCTGCCAGAATTTGATTTCTGTTGGTTGAAGTTGCCTAGAGAAGTCATATCATTCTCAGGATAATGCCCTTATTGGGTAGATGCCATTGTCCCTGAAATATGGAACTGTACTTGGAACTTGTCCAGTTACAGGCCAACAATGTAGTCTGACTCCATATGCATATGCCTATGTCCCAATAGCATATGATCAATCATTGCACGTATCTGCATGTCGCACTATGAGCGAATTCTGTTTGCTGCTTTGTCAAAAGCATGCGACAAACCAAGATCCTTGGCGCTGAAGAATGGGCAACAGGCACAGTTGCCAGCAACATGTGCTCAATCGTATTTGGGTCAATTGTGGATCCAAAAACCATCCACTGTGCACTAGATGAAAATGGCAAGCAGTACCAGTCCAAATGAGATCGACCTTAATATTGCCTAAGGAACCGTACAAGGTACCAGGGACCTCGTAGGGAAGGCAACAAGCCTCCAGCGCAACCACTCTGGGCAATCTGTCCGTGCTTAAAGTACTGCACCAGAGCAGGATAAAATTCCTCTCACCAGGGCATGCATACATCCTCTTAAAATGTTCGCACCTTGCTTCTGTATGCAATGGGAGCTGATTTTATGTTCACTGCGTTGCAGATGGTGCAACAGGGCACTGAGCTTGGCGTGCAATGTGAAGTTTTGGTGTATAGGAAACAGCGACTTTACCAACAGAGCCTGTTGGTTGCATAGGCAATCATTGCTATTGCTAACCACGGCCAGTATCAGCACCGAGAATGTTGATGCCTGACGCGGCCGCCCTGGGATTGCTCCAATAGTTGCCGCAGTGTGCATAAATGACGCGCGTCCCTGCTAATTTTTCATAGAAGTGTTGTGAATCTTTCACAAGAGGTATTATTAAATTGCTTTTTTGGCATTAGGACATCAAAACTACCGATGATACTAGCTGCAAACCACACCTGGGTTATGATCCTTTCGATTACGACCAGGCCTGGTTTTACGTTTACGTTTTTGCGTTTACGTTCTTACACGCAAAAACGCAAATTTGCGAAAGGGTTATTTTTGCGGATACTTTTACGTTTTGCAGCCTCGCTGGGACACCCAGGTTACACGATGAAAGTCGCGTACAGTTATCAGTCCTCCGCCATATTCAGTACCCGCAGCACAGTTGCAACTCTTGCAGCACCGCTCCAAGGTATGCTGCAGCCACAGAACGCCACGGCTCATGCCTGGTCAACAACTCCCTTCCCCGCAGTTTGTATATACAACATATTGCATCCACGATTGGGCTTGAAGCGGTGCCTGGCATCATGTCCACGGCTTTGTGGCGCTTGGCGGCTGGCACCGAATTGGCGCCACCCATGAGCATCTCTGTGCACACAGGCTGCGCTTTTGTGGTTAACAGGCTCCTTGCCTTGGCGCGATTCTTGCCTTCGTGTTGCTTCTTGAAACGCACCGCATGGTGGCGTGCAAACTTTTCCCTGACCTCCCGGGTCACTTTGCCGGTGCATGTTTCCACGTGAGAGCAGACGGTGCTAGAGATATGGGAGCATCGTCGCCCCTCACAGCCCTTCGCGACTCGCTGGCAGTATGCGCAGTTGTCTTGCAAGTTTTGCACGTAATAAAAATACTTGGTGGACGGCCCATACAGTCCTTTGCACCCCTTGGCGGGCGTACGGAACAATCGGTCATGGGTTGACCACGCAGCACAAGCATAATGTACGCGGACAGTTTTTACGTTGTATGTAAATATTTTTACGCTTTTTTGCGCGGTAAAACGTACAAACCATTTTCGCACGCCAAAAAATAAAAATTTGTGTGTTTGCGGCGCAAGAACCAAGCCTGATTATGATGTTCGAGTTCAGTCATTCGCTGATCTACCAAATGTCATTGGGAGTGGTGGTTTGGACTTCTGCAATCCGGTTCATTCGCAGACTGCGATGGAAAATTGCGCCAGTCGCTGCGAGATATGTAGCAGAGCTGTTTGCGCAAAATTGCTCATGGAGATGGTTGATATTTTTTGCTCGCTGCTTGATGCAAGGGAGAGAATTCTCAGTCACCCAAATATAGTCAGAATGAATTTCAGTGAAACAGCTCACATTGGAAGCCGGGGTGTGTACACTATTGAAGAATCAATGCACTTCAGTCTTAGGGAAAGCTGTTTGGATACCAGTTCTTGGAGGGTTTGCCATTGAATTTTACGCTAAGGGTAGGCTTGGGTGTTGCAAGTGAATTACAGCACCTGCAAAGGGTTTCGGTGTTCCAATGCAACTTCAGTACTTGACAGGAATATGTTGGGCGAATATGTAGAGAAGGCCGAGGCTTCTGGTTATGGTATTTCCAAAACCAGTACCCTGAACTATTCTATGGGCTATCTACATGGTCCCAATGGTGACATACAGTGCTGCCGTCCTCACCCCTTACCATCTGGCAGAGACTATGTGGTGATTCACTGAATCAAAAGGTTCTGCAGTTTCAAGTTTTCACATGCAATGATGGAAACAGGACATGAACTTGAGAGAGCTATTGATTGTGCTGCTCAAGCCATTCGAAATGTTAATTGATGGAGGACCATGTGCGAATCTTAACTTGTGTGTCTTTCATTCTCTAACGGAAGTAATTTTCTGGGTGGTGCCAGTGCACAGATATGTATTTGCTTTTCCATTGACGAGTTGCTCATGTTCCACAGGAGGGTACATGGCCCGGAATTGCTGCTGTCCTCTTTTTATGTAAGATGCGCCGATTGATAGCAAAATTGATGTTTATTTTTTGGGAGTGATGTTGTGGCAAATGGTGGAAGGGATCCAACAAGCATCTTTTGTCTCGGCGCCATTCCTCAAACTCCTCTCAAGCGGCTGATGGACCGTTTGATCCCAGTTTACTGCTCACATCGCCAGCGGCACCAACATTGTTGGGAAACATGCCCAGCGGCGCGCCGTATTTGCTTGGCTTTGATGCAAAATCACAAGTTCCAAAGTGCGTCCCCTTGAACTCGTTGAATAGATTGTAACATTGCAATTTGCATAGGCAATGATCATGGGCAACATCTATCCGTAAAACCTTGGATGCAGCCACGGCCTGCCCTGGGTATTTGTGATCTAGAACAACAGATTTGTTGATTGTTCTCCTTATCTTACTGTTTCACCTTATTTGATGTCACGTTATTACATTTTAATATCTTTTGGCGAATAGGTGATAGATTCAAGTGTTATGCCTTACCGGTCTCCTACTCCCACACGACAAAACACTTACAAATTCGCAACAACCGATGTACTTTGC
The DNA here is from genome assembly GCA_905146915.1 of Ostreobium quekettii. Taxonomy (NCBI): domain Eukaryota; kingdom Viridiplantae; phylum Chlorophyta; class Ulvophyceae; order Bryopsidales; family Ostreobiaceae; genus Ostreobium; species Ostreobium quekettii. Next base: position 98,751 of record CAJHUC010003006.1, on the reverse strand, counting down.
TTGAGGCTCCCGTCCTTCAAGTTTGCCCATTTACTCTCCTAGGAACTCGAAGCCCATCCGGGGCTGAAGATGTGCCCGAACTGCTCGTGCAGGTTACGGGCAGTGATGGTCATTCAACCACACAGTCGAAAATGCCACTCCCTGGGTAAACAAAAGACATCTATGTACGACCAGGTGGAATCCGACTTTCACCCACCCCAGTCTTTGATGCATCGCTCCGCGACCTCCAAAGCACAGCAACTGGAAGCGCCTCCGCCTCGCAGGCCGTGGTGTACGTAAAGTTCCCGGGTGAGCATCGGATCTTGCTCCAACAAAAAAGAGAACTACGGCGCCACTGTCTAGGAACCAGAAGTGGATTCGCCGGGCAATAAAACCAGTACTGGCAAGGCGCTTGGTCCGTCCGCGCCCAGGTATGATCCCGGAAGGCCGTCCAGCTCTGAATCAATTCGACGACCTTCAGGGCGGCACGGGAAGGCGATGGTCTATAGCACGATCGGGGGGCCTCCTCCTTGCGTAGCTTGAATTGTCACTCCCAAAATTCCATGACATTGTCGTCCACCGGAACGTCTTCCATCAGAATGTAATGGCCCGACCGTGCCCGTTTGAAGAAAATGCAGCTGATGCGCGCAGCACAAGCTGCGCCTAGAGGTACCTCTGGACCCCCCGGTGGGCTCCATCCTCTGTGGTGAGGCCGACATGCAGGTTGCAAAGAACACCTCGATGGGCACCGGGCGGTGATGTTGCACCGGAGCCGGAGCCGCTCGTCGCCAGGCACAGGCAAGGATGCGGGTGACGGGGTCAAAAGCAGAAAAGCCCTAAGGTTCCAGGCCTTCTGGTGCACCATGGAGATGGCTACCGGGTATTGGGGGAGGGATCAGGCCCCCACCTTCCCCTCGTCTTGTAAGAAATGGATGTACCTGCAAATGGATGTCCATGCAAATGGATGTCCACTGCACAGGCAGCACCACCAACGCATGGTCCTCGTAGAACGCTAGAATCAGAGGAACTTGGCCCGCATGATGCTGTGAGTGGCTTCTATATAAGAGGCCGGAGATTGCAGCTCCGCCCAGGTCCGGTCGCCGTGCAGTAGGCCATCCAGTTCTGTGCTGCACAATGCGATACAACAGCGGTGGCTTTCGTAGCGGTAGCCCTGCCAAAGGTGGCGGGGCATTGGCAGCGGTCAGTTCTTCCTCTGATGCGGCCTCAGATGGCGCAGCGCCCTCATCCTCGGGACCACACGAACCGCCCGCAAGTTCCAGCACAGGGGCAGGAGGGACGCCCGTTGGCTTGGGTTCCCTGGAGAACAATGTCGGCCTATTGCAGAATGAACATCTCCGCCCGCGCCATCGCTCAGAGCGGGGGAAGCCACACAGCGCTTGGCCAGTCAGGCGCCAGTACCGCCGCCTCCCCCTCCGACCTCAAGCCGAGGAAGGACACCAGTCTCGCGGGGAGGAGGCTCCATGGGTGATTGCACCAGGGCGTGGTGCCGCACCAGGTTTTTTGGAACGCGTCGACTTCTGTTGTACAGATGTTCAAATGGTTGTACTGGGCACAGAGGGCATTTTGCGCTGACACAAAGTGGTCCACTGTGCAAGCCCAGAAGCTGCTGGCGACCTTCCGGAACATTCGCGGATTCAGCCCGTAGTCCTCCGAAGTCCGTATACGCAAAATTGTTCTGGCAGTACATTGTCAGCCGAACAAATATGCTCCGGCTCTAGCAGTATCCGCCATGCCATACACAATACCTGGACTTGGTGTAGGGGCCTTAGGAGCCCGGAGGCTTTGGTAGTGATCGATTGAAGGCAATATAAGACAACCTGGTTGTCCCTCAACAAATGAATCCACTGGTAAGTCGCCCTGGGGGCACCGGTGAGGAAAGAAACTGAGGAGAGCAAAGGGAATGGCCTATATTTCATAGACATTAATGTGAATGACATCCCGATTACACAACCCACGAGCAAGAAACGAAGCATCCGCTCCAACCAGCCGGTATGTAGTTCTAGCTCCCTTAAGGGAGACTACGGGTGGGCTGCGCCGGTGATTCATACTGCGCACTCAGGCCCCCAGTCCCCTTGGGATTTCTGGCCACCCTAATGCCGTGGGTCAGTCAAAGCACCAAATTAATAGGTGCCGCCAACCTTGGCGCCCTTGGACTTTGGCAGGCTTTGGCGCGGCTGAGGGGTGGCGGCTATTTAGGCCTCCCCCTCTGTCCCCCTCCTTATCTTGTTTCGTTTTCCGTCACTGTGTTGACACAACCCGAAGGCACCGAGTGCCTTGCCCTCTCCGGCCGTTTGGTCGAGTTCTTTCTACGAGCCACACACCGGCCGAGCAGTGGCTACACTACCAAGCCATGCGGTTCAACGACGGTCTTCCTGCAGCTTGGCTCGACATTGTATGGCTTTCCGGACCCCCGGATGTTAATCCAATCAGTCACCGACCCGGTGGTCTGACAGTCAGGGGTACAGTTCATCATGATGATATGGCACTGCGCTATTGGCGCACACAGGCATTGGGAGTTGTGCGTTTGTGATCGCCTTTTGCTGCATATGCTTCAGCAGGAAATTCCTCAATCATTTGCAACACAACTGGAGAGAACGCCGGCGGCTGTTCGAATGCTGCCATCATGGGTTGCTCAGCATCTAAAAACGGATGCAGAGTGGCAGAATAGACAAGGGCAAAATTTCCGTAGTTAGATGGGCTGTCTATGCGCACATACAGTATGAATTATTGCAAGCCTGTTTATGCAATTAACTGTCCTGTTATTATGTTTCTGCCAAGCATTTCTCTGATCAGGAAAACTTGCATATCCGGGATATACAGGGTATCCAGAGCATTCACGATATGGTGGCATCCTGGGTATAATACCAATAGGATAGCCAGGATATGACCATATTGTGGATATGCATACACAGCCAATGGTGAGCATATCATTTCACAAAATCCAAGTTATTGATATGATATGGGAACCCCGTATGCCCTATTCGTGTCCAGGATATGAGGTTGTAACGATTATCATCCCTGACCGTGTACTGACTTCAAACATGAAATTTTACGTACACTACCCGTACAGGAAAACCCGTTGGCACAATTTGGGATAAAATTTTGCGCCGTGCGTCTCTTGAATCGCGACACCGATCCGGGTGCTCCTACAGATCTGAAAACTGTCGCCGTCGCGATTTGAACTTGTCGAGTGGCACACTCTTGCATTGGGATAAAATTTTGCGCAGTGCGTCTGTTGAATCGCGATACCGATCCGGGTGCTCCTACAGATCTGAAAACTGTCGCCGTCGCGATTTGGACTTGTCGAGTGGCACACTCTTGCATTGCTTGAGAGAACTCTCATACACTGCCATAGCCTAGGAAAGGCCGTGTGCAAATTAATCTAGGAAATCAGCAATTTCAGTCCGTCCAACGGACGCTCAAACGGTCCATGCTTATGCTGACAAGTTGCAGCCATGCTGAAGTGGTGGGGAGGGCAGTCCGAACGGCTCTTGGATTGGACCGCGCTTCTCCTCGTGCAGTTGTGGAGTTTGTCTGCGGCGTCCTTGTTGGAATGCCAAAGGCACAGGGAGCGGCCTGCGTAACTGTCTCTGCGAACACGTGGCCCAGACTCTGGAGATACCTCGTCGCGAACGCTGCTTTGTGGCTTGCGCTGCCCAACTCGTGGCTGCTGGGGTCCAGGTGCTTGCGGGCGCGATGGGGTGAATGGGAACGCCATGTATTTGCACTCTCCAAAACCAATGCGCCGGCCCCAATTTGAAAAAGTCGTTTGCCAACCCAAATGTGCAATGCATACTGCAACATTCATATTCTAAGCTATTATTATTGATTGGAAGGAGGAAATTTGCTCACGGATGTCAGAATGAAAGAAAACAAGTCGAGTCAAATATTACATTATTCCATATCCCCTAAAGTACATTGCAACATTCAAAATTCCAGAGTCATGCTTGAAGTCCCATTCGAATCCCAAATACCCGCAAAACAATATTTCCCACCATTGTACCTACACCGCGGTCGTTAAAAAACATGTCAAGGAGCGGACTCTCCCTGATACGCACATATCAAGAAACCTCAATCACTCCTTGCATCAACATCCGCAAAACAAATTTTCGCAAACCGACTACTCGGCTTCCTTCGTCGACTAATGTCAACTGCTCAACGAACCGTTGAGCGACCCCCCTGTGACTCATGCAAAACGTAGCTCTACGGCCCAACGTGCGCACATTGACAATGTGCGCACATCAGGTATACCTAGGAAAGTTAGCCCCGCTGGAGATAGGGCTTAGGAGCGGGCTTGGTCGAGGGCTTGACGGGCAGCGGCGGCGGTGGCTTCTTGTCGCACTTGCCAGTCCAGCACACGTCCTCCACCTGCGAGCAAACCTCCTCGTACTTGTACAACTTGCACGGCCCCTTCACCTTGACGCACTTCTTCACCTGCTCGTACTCCTTGCACTCGGCGTTCACGTACTTGCAGTCCACCTCCTTGGTCTCGTACTTGGCGCACACGTCCGTGGGCACGTACTTGCAGTCCCCCTGGTAGTAGGCGTATTCCTGGCAGCCGCTCTTGATCACCTCGCAGTCCTCGCCGTACTCCGTGCACTTGCCGTAGGCGTCGTACTTCGCGCACTCGCCGTTGGGCTTGCACACCTTTTTGTCGGCGAAGACTTTGCAGTACTTCTTCCGCTCGCACTTCTTCTCCTTCTTGTACTCCACGCACTCGTCTTTCGTCTCGCAGACCTTATTCTGCCTGTAGGCCTTGCACTTGCCCCGCGAGTTGGTGCATTTGTTGTTATAGCCGTATTCCCTGCACTCGTCCGTCTTCACCTGCTTGCACTCGTCCTTGTAGGTGCACACCTTCTTGTCCAGCTTGACGCACTCCCACTCGTAGCCGTACTCCTTCTCGCACTCGTCGTACTTGGCGTAGGGGTCGCAGTACCTTGGGGCCTCGAGGCACTGATGGGCAAAGCATTCTGCCCACGGACATAAAACGGCGTCAATTGCAGCCCTGCGCTTGTATCACCACAAAATACAGATGCGATCGTAGAATTTGGTGCAGGCTGCTCATCTTGTGCTTGACGGGACTCAACCCCAGCGAGCACAGTTCTTGGCACGCAAATTTCGACTCGGATGACGTTGCGTTACGGTTGGTGCTGCCAGAAACTTGCCGATAGTCGCGAGGACCATGCTCTTCTTTGGTGAAAGCGCCCTTCCCCTCGCATATCCATTGGTTCGCGGCACAAGAGACCGCGGTTGGCCCTGTTGCCACTGTGCCTCCCACAACACCTACAAAGCCGATTACTGCTAGACATGGCCAGTTGTATGCCAGTGCTCCCCAGCGTTCTCGTGCAAGATCAACGCGACTACGCGCTGCCAAACGCACGACGGCACGAGGCCACAGAAAGTTGGGAAGGTGGGTGGACGAAAGGGCACTGCGCTGAACTTCGTTGTCTGCTTGTGCCCAAGTCAGCCTGACATTTCAGATCTGAAAATCCTCGAAATGGCGCCTCACCTTTCACATAGGCGCACTTCTCCTTGCCGTACTGGTCCTTGTCGCAGACTGCAAACAAGAAAACAGTCCAAAGTCAGAACAGCACCCTGACTTCGCGAGCTCGGCGCAAGTCCTGCATTCCGCCGGCTGGAGCGCGCCCAGTCAAGGCACTGTTTATGGGAAAATGGAGCTAGATTTAGTACTCATTGTACTGTGCTGTACCGCTTCTTCCAGGTGAGTACTTTCAAGCGAAAGCAGCCTTGGAAAAGAGCAGATCCGGCGACCCTGTGCAAAACCTGCCATTCGGCGCTTCTCGCATAGCCGGGCGCCTGTGGAGCGTACCGCTCACATGACCGAAACGTGACCGAAGCGTGGCTCCACAGAATCGGGCCACGCCTTCGATCGGCAGAGGATAGTTCAAACGAAGTGTCGCCACCAGTGCTCGAGCCCCCTTTTGGAGGGCGCAGCGAGGGGAAGCAGCAGCGTGCATCGTCTATCACACACACCTTTCTCCATGCACGAATACCAGCACACCAGTATACGACATCCCTTTCACGCTGCGATAAAGTGTATAAACAGTGACACCTTCTCAACGCACAAACAGCAGTATACCAGTATACCGTGACATGAACCGATGTCGTAAAATGTATCGAAGGTGACGTAACAATCGGTGACTGAGAGATGCAGCCAGTGCATGCTTGTTATGCGTTTGTTACATTCATTGCATTGACTTGTTCCCCAACGATTATCTCGCGACAGCTCTGCCACACCCACCTCTCTTGTTGGTGCAGACGGGCTCGTCCAGCGCCTCGCAGTCGTAGTACTCGGGGCACTCGTCGCCGTCCTTCGTGCAGTACATGGGCGCCTTCTCCTTCTCGCCTGCGCGCGCACAGCCCACATGAGACACAAGACGCGTTTCGCCCACCGCTGAAAAGCGGCCGACGCCACCGACAAAGGAACTGAAGGAGTCTTCCAATACAAGACAGAAAAAAAGACAACAAAAAGACAAAAGCAAGGCAAAGGGGGACATAAAGAAGACAGGAAAAGGACAACAAAAAGACGAAAGGAAGACAAAGAAGACAGAAAGAAGACACCAAGCAGGCAAAAAGAAGACAAAAGGAGAATAAAACACAGAAATGTGACAAAAAGAAGACAGAAAGAAGACAACCAGAAGACACAAAGATGACAAAAAGAGTACGAAAAGAAGACAAAATAGGGTGGCCATACTCAAGGCAGGGGACTTGTCAGCATGAAGTCGCGGGCGACAGGCGTCGAGAGGCGCGGCACCCACCTGTCAACAAGGACCTGGCGCCGCGGAGGGGGCTCGCCTCGGCGACAGCCTGGACACAAAAGGGGCACGTCAGAGAGGGGGCCACCCTGAATCCACATTTGGTGCGAAAAAAGCTGCGAAAATGCAAGAATGCGGCAAGCCCCGGCGAAATGGGGAGGCGCGGCGGCAAGCGCGTGGGGGGAGGGGGGCCAAGGAGAGTGGGACGAGGGAGACGGAAAGGGCGGGTGGACAGGTGCGGCGTCCGGATAGCGTACCGCGAGGGCCAGGATGACCAGCAGGGTGGCGAGCTTCATGGTCGCTGGAGCTGGCAGCAGGGGGGCCCGAGCCTGCAGCACGGCGGCAGATGAGAGTTAGTCACACCACCCGGGCCGGAGTCTGCGATGGGAACTGTGTGGATGCCGTTTGCGGCGAGGCAGGGACGCAAGGGCGGTGAGATTGCGGCAGGTATTCTTGCGGAAGCAGACACGACCGTCAGGAACCCTATTGATGGAATTTGCATCAAGGGGCGGCGAGGTTTGCGTTCGCCGTGCGGAACCAAGGAACAGAACTGAAAGGGATCCGGGGAGGGCTGCGGCAGCCATCGGCGGCGGGGTTGTTTGCATGGCGCCCTGACGCGCGCAAGCCAAAGTCGGCCAAGCGAAACAAAGTCACGAAAGGAGTCGCGGGCGCGCTCTGCCTCCGGGGTGATGGCATCCATGGGCTGGCGGGAGGTGCGCAGCGGCCTCCGTCCAAGTGTGATGAATGAAGACGAGGGGGCGCGCCATGAAAGGACGCGGGGCGAACGGAGGCCGAACGAACGGAAAGTGCAGCGGCAACAGTTGGCAAACTCGGCCTCAGGGGCGATTGCATCCATGCGAGTCTCGGCGTGTCCTTCGAAGAGTGAGGCGCGAACGCCGGGAAGGCGGCGCCATTGGCAGCTCTGCGATGTAATGAAACTGAAAGGCGACCCGAGAATGCGGACTGGGGGTACCGGAAGGCCCTTGGGATCGACGCGATCTCGCGACCCCGCGCCCAGGCCTCCCATCCCGCCACACAACACGAACCCGACCCATCTTTCGCCCTCGACCAAATACGGGCGTCGGCCAATTGACATGCCCGACATGCGCGGTCACTCGCGGACGGCCATGACCAAGGCCACGCTACGAGGGCACTAACCGGTTGGAGGTGCTCGCCGATCGAAGGCGGAGGCGCTGCTCGGCTGCGTTCGGGTCGCAGGGGGGGAGAACTTGTTCCGGGACTCTTCGGCGGGCGAGCGGGGCATTTATTCCTCTTGGGGGCGCGCACTTGTGCACCTGCGTATGAGTTCGGCGTGGAAGTGGGAAAACTCTGGATGGAAAGCGGACGGGATTGTGCGGCGTGGCGCAAGGGGCCACAGTACTTTGGCCAGTGTTGTGTCGGCGCTCACGTGATCGCCGCCGGTGGACGGAGACCGGCCGCGCTGTTGCTCCGCACCGAGCGAATGGCTGGACGGTGACGCCGTTCTGATGTGTAACGCGTAGATGTGAACTTGGCAGGGCACTCTGGGGGGAACTGGGCAGCCTTTCGTGGTCCACGAACGGGCAGCCGTCCCTCCAGCGGCCCTTGCTGCCGTGCGGCGTCGATGACAATTGTGCAACGGCCCCAGAGGGGCGTTTGGCGCGTGATTTGCGCCGCAGATCGAGGCCGGTCTGCCGACCGTGAAAATTCGCAAGAAAACAGCGACGCAGGTTGGACTGGGTTTCTGTTTCCCCTTGCTTTGTGCTTGGATGTGCTGACCTGACTGTGGCGCAGTACCGGCACAGACCCGCAGTTGCCATTCATCCGGAGGAATGGCAGGCTGCACACTGCCTCCAGCCGCCGGTTTTGCCCCCACGATGCCAAATACGAAAAGCGTGCTTGGAACCAGCTTTCATCAAATTGGAGCCCACTTCGTCGAGCGTTCCAGACATACAACGAGAACCTGCCGATTCGTTTACCGACAAACTCACCCCCTGGGATGTGTCTTTCTGTTGGTCCGCAGGCCGGCAACCTTCCTGGCTTCAGACAGGCCTGTCTGTGTCTGAAGTTTGCTCCAAGCTCATGCAAAATCGCCAGTTTAAACTTCTACAATTTGCATGTATGAACATTCAACGACCATACCACACGCACCACCAGAAGCCAGTCATGTTGTGTCACCCGAATCAATACAAGGCTGCGTCACTCCCGCAGCTAGAACTACCCACCGGCCTCCAGTAACCGGCTCGAAATGCTGGCGCTACACTGCTAACTATTGGTCCCGCCCAGTCGCCACAAAATCCAAACTGTACAAAGCCCCCTCGCACCCTCCCAAGGTGGCAATTGCGAATGCAAACGCGGGCTTCTGGCCGGGCCTTCCCGACTCCCACCGTGAACCCCTGTCCTCATTTTGCTATTCCATTTTTCCAAGAAATCACGAAGCTCGAACACGAGAGCCAAGTTCGGTGACGTTCGTTGCCGTTCGGAATTGCTCAGGGTCTCCAAGTCGACCGCCTTGACAGGCAGTATCGAGGCAGCGATTGCCACTGCGAAAGATAAGGAGTCTGACTGTCGGCCATTGTTCTGGTCCTGGTATTTTTCGAGAGGCACGAAGCTCGTACATGAGAAGGAAATTCGTTACCTTCTTGGGAACTGCTTAGGGGCCCAAAGCCAGCAGCCTTCAATGGCAGTCTCGAGGCAGTAATTGCCACTACGAAAGGCAAAAGAGTCGTCATTCGGAGGAAAAAACGCCTCCCATGAAGTGAAAAGGAGTGCCTGCAATGCTCGCGGTCCGCGACTGGATTCCTCACGGGCAGCCTTCGACCATGGAATCGAACATGCGCTCACGCATGGCATCGTCGATGACGCCGCGGCGTTTCAAGTTGTCCACGCTGTTCAGCAGGCAGGCCTCATATCCGCCGTTGTCCTGTTCCGCTGTCCGGCAGTCGCAGGGCACCTCCGCCAGCACCACTACCTCGTTGGCGAACACCTATACGCAAAAGACATTGAATTTGAATTTGGGGTTTGAAGGCTCTTCAGGCAATCCCACAATGTCCGAATTCAGTGTGTTAGTGTGCTTAGCTCATGTAATCTACTGAATATGATGAATTCAGCTTCTAATTAGCAGACAACAGATCAGCTTGCGTTTACGGGGACAGCAAGCACAGGAGAGGCGGCGCTGCACTGGCCAGGAACGAATACTCAAAGTTTGAATTTCAAACACAAACATTCGTGCATACCACGACAGCAGCTTGGCACTGCACTCTCACCTTCAACGTGTTGTACACGTTGCCGGGCCACAAAACGGTGATCTGGCCCTCAGTGGCTTCACCGAGGCCGAAGATGTGGGCCTTATCGTGCGCCCCGTGGATGTGGCCCGTCGCGTGGGGCACCATCACAGTTTTGCCGCCCTCCGGAGTGAAGAAAAGCATCGCCCCCGTGCCGTCCCTGTTCACGCGACCGTCCTCGAGATCCCCAATGGACCCTCGCGGCTTGACCTGCACAGCCGCAAATGCAGCGGCCCTTTACAGAATTCCATTTGCCCGTTGCTATGCGCAGTGCACAATACATGCACTGTGACATTGATGCCTCGAAAGCGTGCCTGGCATCTCGGAAACAAGGCGCCCCGCTGCTCTAACCCATTTGAATGATTTGTGTGTACGTCCCTACTTGGGGCCGACATGCAGAATTGGAACTCTTTAGTTATCTCACATTGCATGTGGCAATGGCCACAGATGTGCGTGAGAGATGGAGGCAGCCATTCTCAAAGCCCGCCTGTCGTCATGCTGCTGAATGATGTTTCGCACTAGAAGCACAATGTCCTCGCAGCGGACGACAAACGTCGCCGCTCCACGCAATCCGACAGGCGCAAGTGCACAGCGCCAAGATAACAGCAATGAGATTTCAACATTCAACATGTTGAGCGATTTCAACCACGCCGCTGACCTTCACCCAGTTGTTGTCAGAGTCCGCGTCATTTATTTCGATCAGCAGTCCCCCGTCGCCGTTGGGGATTGGCTCGCCGTCGGCGTCACGCGCTCCGGCCCAGGCCAGCGTGATGTTGTCTGGATCGACGAAGGTGGGGTAGTACTGCGCCTCCTCGAAGAACGGGCTCTTCGACAGCTCCTCGTTTTGGGTGGCATTGAAGATCGACCGGTAGGTGCGCAGGGCGGTGGAACCGTCGCCGTTGTCGGGGATGGAGGAGCCTGAAAGCGGAAAGGCGCAGGCCTGTGAGCAGTTGGCTTTGTTGTGGTGTCGTTTCAGGACATTTCGTGTCATGACTTGCTTGTGCGGTGCCCTTGGAAGCCCATCACATCCGCTTCTGATACACTTCGATACGGCACTACTAAATTGTGCACTGCCACCATTTACCAGTAATAATGCCGTGACGCTCCCACCATGATGATAACGAATGTGTGACTTTGTGCGTTCTGATGCACAACAGCTCAACGGCTGGATTGTCCCAATGTACTAGGCTCGCACGGAACAAGCCATGGACAGCGCGTTGCTCGGGCGACACGCGGAGACGCTGGCGACTTCCTCGCGCCGATGCGTAACATTTCTTGACGGCAACGACGACGCTCCCACCCTCATCCCCATCATTACTAATTTTAGCATCACTGCCACAACTGCTCGCTCTGCGCCCTGCACCACCTGCGACGACCACAAAATCCATGAACCCGTCGGCGTTGAGGTCCCCCGACGACAGGCCGCTCGTGATGTAGTCGTTGTACGCCCCCGGCTCCAGCGCCTCGGACCGCCTGAAGGTGCCGTTGCATCCCAGGTTCTCAAGTACCGCGCCCGATCCCGGAAGCTGCACTGCGAACAGGGTGAGCCCGCCCGCGAACGCCAGGTCCTGGTCGCCGTCGTTCTCCATGTCGAACCCTGCGCCATGAGACGGCCAAGCAACGGCCATGACGATTTATGCTATCTATAAATAGACAAACGGAAAAATTGTGCACAAATATGTAATTAATGGATAAATTATTTCTGTATTCTCTGGAGATGAGTTACAGATAGGCTATCGCAAATTGGTTAACGCCGTCGTTGTCTATGTCGAATCCTGCGCCGTGAGACGAGAAGGCAGCGTCCATGACGGTTTATGCTATAGATAGACAAATAGACAAATTCTAAATGGACATAATAGACATAAGTCACAAATGGACAAATTGTGCACAAGTAGATTATTGACAGATAAATTATTTCTATATTCTATAAATAGGTAAGCTACAGGTACGCTATTGTGAATTGGTTAACACCGTCGTTGTCCATTTCGAATCCTGCGCCATGAGACGAACAGGATACGGCCATGACGATTTATGCTATAGATAGATAAACAGACAATTTCTAATAAAAAAACAGACAAATTCTAAATAGACATGACAGATATAAGTTGCTAATAGACAAATTGCAAGCAAACATATTTTTAATAGATAAAAGAGCTTCTATATCCAACAAATAGTTAAATTACAAATACGCTGTTGTAAATTGGGTAACGGCTTCGTTGTGCATATCGAATCCTGCGCTGTGAGACCAACAGTCAGCGACTGTGACGGCTGGCCAGCCAGCAGACTTGCTACTTATGGCATGAGCACAACGTGTATTTACGTGCTTAAAAGTGACATCGGTATTAAGTTTTTCGACGTAAATTGCATAAAAGTGCGCAAACACAGGACCTCTGTATATAGAAATTGTGCATGCAGACATGCTGACCGGCGGGCTGGCCGGCTGAATAATCGCTTCAGCCGCTTGTCGGTAGACAATCTGTCCATAAACCAGCCGACCTTTACCTTCAAACGGTGCGACACCGCAAAACAGATTCACGCGATAGTGAACGTCCCACAATAAATTCGTTGTCATACATTCAGCTTCATGTTTTGGCATTAATTGCGCGTGAATGACTGTGAAGGGCATGATGTGAAAGACAGAGAACGAGTAAGGGACATTGCCTGATGCTTCAACGTCAAAGGCCGTCCAGCGTTCGGATCAGTGCCACAAACACTGGTAGAAAACGCCGTGTTTGCGATGCCAGCTGCGTTGCCATTATGACACGAATTGATGCCATCACAGTGAGTGCAATGGCATAAAAGGGGCTGTGATGGCATCAATTTGTGTCAAAATGGCATCGCAGCTGGCATCGCAAACAGGCTGTTTTCTACTGGTGAAATCCCCTCCAGCAACACGCACCGCCACCAGACAACGAATCGCTCAATCAAATCAAAAATATGCACACAAAAGTTGCCAAACTGCATCAGAGTCACATCTAGTACATTATCGCCACGCACAATACATCAGCACCACTTTCACGTCTAGCAAATCTAGTGCATCCAGTACATCAACGACGTATATAGTATATACCGCTAATGTTATGGACGTGCTATAAGCAGTACATTGGGCCCCTTCTCACCTGCGACGCCCCACCCCATGGGCAGGTACAGCGTGTTTCCGTCGGGGTCCTGCGGCGCGGCGGCTTCCGTGAACCTCCCAGTCTCGCTGCCGTAGAACCACAGCGGGTTGGCCCCGGTGGCGATGGTGGACACGTTGCGCGTCTCTGGCGGCGCACCCAAGATGCCGCGCACGATGATGTGGAAAATGTTGCCGGCGAAGGCTCCCTGGCGTGTGGCGAAGAAGTCGAGCTGCCCATCGCAGTTGAAGTCGCCAAATGCGTGGCCCCTGCCGAGGCAGACGCAGCGGAGCGGTCCCAATCAGCCGAAAACGCGTTGTGGAGTGAAATTATTATTATTATTATTATTATTATTATTACATGGTTGTCATTATTATTGAAGTTTATTATTATTTATTATTTATTATTATTATTATTGATATTATTATTATTGAATATTATTATTATTATTATTATTATTATTATTGATTTGGTGCATGCCAATGGCGCGTTCCGCCAATTTGGGGTGAAGAAATGTGGGAAACGTGTCACTGACCTCGTGAGCGGTTTTCACCAACTGTGGTCAGATGGGTGCACACTGTGTGGCATCAGGTTGTGCAAGTGGCAGACCCCCTCCACGCAAACATGATGGGAATGCTCTCCACGATTTTAGTGTATACTGTCAAGTTGTCCAAAACTTGTGTTGAGAATGCGCAACATTATGTACAATAGCCGGCGCTCTAAGGAGAGAGTGAATGGCAACTTGGGTGGATACGCCATTGGGGTGATGTTGCTGTGCGACGTATCGGCAAAAAATGCACAGCGCCAACGACCCTTGCGTGCGGCCTGCAAGGCGACTGCTACGTGAATTGTGTATGCTCTGAAATACAGACCTCTGCAGCGGAATGGCGATTGCATGGTTGAAAACCACAGGTTCACAGCGATCTGGAATAAGTTTTAAGTGTGATAGAGCCTTGCAATTTATCGGGAAATTCCTGCGATTTCTTCTCTGCTGAACGGCATGTGTCAGTGATAGTGATTTTCTTGGAAGGGCAGCACGCCCTGATGTGACATTCGGGATCCTGAATATGGCCTATATGTTCACGTGGCGATGTCTTAGATGAGCACACCCAATTTTTGGTGATGTACAGAATATGCATATCCACAAAACGGACTGACTTTGTACCGTTGATATCCAGCTGGAGATCAGATATTCCTGCAGGAATGTTTGCGGGTGTGGGGGAACCCGAGAAGGCAAAATATGCATTTGCACAAAAACATACGTTGTCCAAGCGTATTTTACTCACACATGCCCGCCTAGATGTGCATAATCACATAGGTGTCCGTCATTGGTAACAGTGCCTGACGGCGTGTGCATAGTGAGCAACAGCCAAAACAGCGGGCCGGTCGTGGCCCGAACGAGGAGCAGGACCAGCCGCCCACCTTGACCTGAAAGGTCAACGAGGCAATCCCAACCAACGCCCCACCAAGCACCTTTCCGCCCCCCAAAGCAGTCACATCCGACTTCAACTTCAACCAACATCCAATTCCGTTTCTCAAAACATCCAACAGCCAATTCTGAATTCCAAAAACGGAAAAACAAAAACTGTCATTGGTGGCCACACCTGTTGCCTCCCGCGTCGATGTTGGTCTCATCGGGGTGCACAATGCCGAAATTTCCGGTGCCGTCGTTTCGCCATACGTGCACGAAGCCTCGTTCTCCCAGCTCCGGATTGGGCGGCCCCTCGTTGTCGAAGAGGAACAGGTCAACGTCGCCATCAAAATCAAAGTCAATGAACGCCGCCGACCAAGTGATGTTGGAGGGCGTGCCGGCGAAGCCCCGGTCCTCCGTCTCGTCAACAAAGTGCTCCTCTGCGTCGGGGCCCTGCGGTCGGGCGACACACAGGGTTCATTTGCAATTTCGAAAAAATTGTGATGCAAAGGAGTCATATGAAAATGTGAAGAAAAGGCGGAACTCGCGTTTGAACTGTATGAATTGTGTGACTTGTGAGAGGGCAAATCGATGCTGTCCTACTTGAAAACCTGCTCACCAGCACCAGGTCTGCGGTGGAGGCACAGGACGCCTCTCGATACCACACGGGACAATCGGTCTTTGAATGTTGATCAGCGTTGTGTGCAATGCACAATTCACAAAGTTCAACTTGTGCAGTGTCCATTGCACAGCATTTCCAGCACCAGAACATGTAGATTCACGCACACATTCATATGGCCTACTGAAATGCACATGATTCACTGTTATCCTGTTCCCCACTGTCGAGCTTCCGCCCAAGCACAGATATAGCCAAGAAGTATATCTAATAAATCAGAAATACCTGGGATATTTCTGATAGATCAGAAGCAGAAGACTTCTGCTTCTTCGCCCAGAGCACTGCTTGCATGCCTCAGGTGCACATGTCAACACATCGCCAGGACGCTGAAGTGCGTGTGACATTGTCGGGATGTGGATCTCATGCATTGCTCACCCATGTCTACTATATTTGCTGCCCGTTCATGGCCAGTCGAATCCGAGAGCGCAGCATTGCACAGCTGATCCATCAACCATTCTTCAGACGCGCTGAATTGACTGAAGACGCACTGAAGACGCACTGAAATCTTTATGCTGAATAGACATGCCTGATGCAGAGCCACTCGCGATGGATGATGTCGGCATCATGTCCCACATCACCAACATAATAAGTGACTTGGTGCCTTAACCTGAAGCTGAGGCGTGAACTGTTGCCGGCAAAGCTCTCTGTACACAAAATTCCAGCAGAATTCCACACATAGTTCAACACTGTCCA
Source organism: Ostreobium quekettii (assembly GCA_905146915.1). NCBI lineage: Eukaryota > Viridiplantae > Chlorophyta > Ulvophyceae > Bryopsidales > Ostreobiaceae > Ostreobium > Ostreobium quekettii. The sequence continues at coordinate 82,816 of CAJHUC010003006.1, read as the reverse complement.
AAATAGCCTGGCCAGGCCGGATGGGACACACACCTTGTTCATGAAGAGCCTGCTGCGCTTGTTCAGATCGAAGGACACATCGAAGGCGGCGCGTGTGAAGTCGACTGGGAAGTTTGGTATGAAAGTGACCAACAGGTCCACGAGACCGTCGCCGTCCACATCCCCAAAGGTGCAAGATGATGGGGCCGTCCCGCTGGTGACATTTTCTTGGGGTATGGGGACTTCTGTAAATTGGCTACCGTCATTGCGCAGTAGCTGCCAAGGGGCGCCGAAGTTCAGGATGACGATGTCCTGTCGCATATTGAGCATAACCGTTTCAGCAACCCATTCAGCCACACATGCAAATCATGTGTGCGGTAGATGCTGTGTGCACACATATGGACATATATGTATATATTTCCCCCGCCCAACATTAATTGTCGTCTATGATTTTGTGGCATTACTTATCCATCGTACCTACCTGAGCTTACAATGAAATTTACACCAAAGTAGCAATTATGAGGCTGAAGTATACCATCAACATTTCAAGTCAATCCATCAAATATTGAGGATTCGGCAGTACTTTTTAGCAAGGGCCCTCTGGCCAGAAAAGGGTCACTCTTGGACGCTGCGCTGAAAACAGCCGTTTCTGGCTGTTTTAAGTAGCGCACAGCGAAACAGACCCGTCCTTGCAAAGCTATCCACAACTTTCGGAGCGGAGGTCACCAGGGTGTCTGGGAAGAAGTACGGCAATAGAAAACGTGTTCCGAATACCTTGATCATCGAACTCGCTGTGGCTTGCAGCATCAATTCAAGCTTCATCTGGTCGGTCGGAGCGATATTCCGGACCAGATTATGTTGCCAAGGTCTTTTCGAGCTTCTTACCCGGCGTCAAGGCAACTGAGGGGGTCTCTCAATCCCTTTAACAGATAGCCAGAGACGGTGATGGCCGTCACCCCAATGTAGCATAAGCAATTAGTAAACTGGGCATCGCCCCAGAAATGGCCATTTGTCATTATTTCGGAGCTTCAAAGGATGGGTTCAAGGAGGCTGGCTACAAAGGTGAATTCGGGTCCTTTGGAATGATGGGAACTAACCAGGTTCCAACGGATTGTGTGCCACGCAAAAGTATCGGCCACGGTATCCACAGTGGTTGTTTGTGAACTTATGGCTTAGGGGCCCGTGCAAGCCCCAATTCGAGCAACAACTGAGGCGAAATGTCCGAGCAAGGCTACCAAACAGCCTTGGAGTGACAGCACGCACTGAGCCCAAGCTTCAAAGTTTCAGACTTTGGACTTTTCCACTCGTTGGAGGTCCGCCCATCGGAGGTCGAGAAAAGTGGCGATGTCAGGCATCGTCAGCATTGTGACGATAGCCAAATAACACGAGGGTGAATGCACTTTCGAGTGTGTTCGGCAAGTGCTGGACGCTGCCCTTTACCCCAATGGTGGCAACCACTGGTGTTGCAAATTCCAGGAATGGGATCGGTCCCAAACCAGGGGAGTCTGCAAGACCGTTAAAATTGAACGTGCATTTCTTTGACTGTGTCAAGGCAAATTCGGGGGCCAGCTGACGGGGGTGAGGACTTGAAAATTCAAACTTAAAACTCAATCTTTCTGATGCTGGCCTCCATTTGCAATTTAAATGCCGTTTTCATGACGAGAATTTTCTCTCAAGTAGATGACAATTACTATGGGATGGAGGAAGTATCTATGTATGTACGTGCATGCATATGCACGTTTATACGGACTGTTGTCGAGTCAGATCCAACAGCACTTAATCCAAGTACAGTGCACGCAAATAAGAGATCATCTGAGTATCTGAACACGGTGTGGGGCACATATGTTGATTTAGCACCACATCAATCGCATTCCACATCACAGTAAATTGCAAGCCCGACATTTAACATTGGACACCACGTGTGAGCGCTTAAGCACTACACAAGCTATTATGGTCACCAGCGTTCATTCAAAATCAGTTTAAAGCACGCATGTCCTGCAGAGAAAGGCCCTGTCAAGGAACAGCGGTCCCGGCTTTAGTAGTTAGTAGTACTTTGCTACACATTTGGCGTAAAGACTTCCGTGCAAAATGTAAAGATAATGAGGGCAGACTTGCTTGCACGAGCCAGCTGCTGCCGAAAGAAGTCTCTTCCGCATTTCCGTGCAGCGTTTATACCGCATTGGGTGCCTTGATGCAGGTCGCTTAGAAACCGGCCGCAGGGTGCAAACCTAAATGTGCTTCTTTGAATGATTCCAATTGTGCTATACTGTACAGTCGGATACAGTCGTAAACAGTCGTGTGCAGTCGTGTACAGTCGTATTCATGTGCCAGCATTCACCACCGGGCGACAACCATCCAAGACTTTGTAGCAGTCGCAGCAACTGCCAATAGCCCCTTACCGCAAATTTGTAGTTAAAATGGTTGCTCGCAATGGCAAAATATTGGCCTTCCAATGCGTTTTGCCAATTTGCTAATCAGCGTATCTAATTCAACTGTATCAAACTGCTGAACACGTCCAATATCACAGTTGTTATTATCACTACTACAGTAGCATCATTATTGCTATTACCATAGCTATTATAATCGCGACTACAGTAGTAGTGTTATTACTGCCATTACCATAACCACACTTTTATAATTTAATTCCACATAAATACACTGCAGCGTAAACCGTGTCGACATTGAGCCAAACCGCACCAATCCAACCCAGCCTTAGAGCTATGTTCACCATCGCAATATACTAGTCCCTCTGTCATTTTCGTATGGATCCCTTCTTCTCCACTGGCAAGGCCAACGCCGGTCAGTGGGTCAGCGTTTTTGGGCTTAGGGTGTCCAAAAGCAAAACGGGATCTACACGAAAAGACAGAGGAACTAATCTCATGACTTTCACCATCGGGGCGCACCCACCTGGTCTCCGTCGTTGTCGACGTCCCCAGCACACACCCCATTGCCGTCCAGGTCGGGGAAGCCCACCCGCCACTTGGACGCGCAGGAGCCCCTCCCGCAAGTCGTCGTGAAATTCAACTCCCCGGTCTCTGACAGCTGATTCATGAACAGCGCATGTTCCTGCCCCGGGCCCGAAGGCACAAAAATGTCCAGGTCGCCGTCGTTGTCCACGTCCAGGACGAGGGCCCCAGGGAAGCCGTAGCCGCGATTGGGCAGGGCACGGATGTTGAAATTGTCCGGGTCCTCCGTCACGTTTTGGATCGCCGCATCGTGCAGCCTGGACCACTGGGAGGGCTGCCGGCTGTAGTCCGACACGGTGGGGTCGTCCAGGCGCTCGAATTTTATGGAGTCGACGGCGACGGGGTGCAGGAGCTGCGGTGGTTGGGGGGACAATCGTCATTGTCACGATGGGCGAATGGAGCGGTCCAAATGCTGATAGTTGATCCATTCCAAGGACTTGCTCGAAGATTGAAAGCATGAGGGAGGTTTCGCGACAAGTCATGAGCTACCTGCCGCTGATCAGTGGCGCTTTTTTGTGCATCTTCCCGCCTTATTTTGAATTTAATGCAATTGCATAATCTCTTAGTGTCAACAATGGCTGCGCCGCCCCTTTTTGCGTCCAGTTTAACGCTCGCGAATGCGAACGCAAACCTAAACACCACGCATGCTCGTGCTTGCGCCGGGCGACCTACCGCCGCACCGCCAGCCGCCTTACCGTCAACCGTGACCAGACCAAGGCAGCCGTCGGCAATAGTGAGAGTACCGAGAGTACTGAGAGTACTAAGAGCACACTCCCCACGCCCGTGTGTGGCGCAGAGTCGAGCAATACACTTATCCACAACCGCCTTCCCGTGCGCATCAGCTAACAGGCTCGCAATTCGGAGCAACCCTTTCGCGCAGGCCACCGGCCTTGACCCCTCCTCGCCCAGTGACGGGGTGACTCAGGCGCCCGCCGTCCCACGCGCGACGCAGATGCAAGCCACCGACGTCCATTTCCTTCCCCGCCAGTGTCCCCAGCCTGACGACGTCCCCCTCCCGCTCCCCTTCAAAAGCGCCCGGGCATTGCCACAGGTGCCTTGGCTCCATGCCCGTTTTCAACTCAGACACGACCAGGTGCGAGGGAAGGGGGGAAGAGGTGCGAAAGGGAAGGCGGGCCAGAAGGGGCCCAGCCAAGGCAACGCAGCCACCGGCCAGTGCGCGGCGCCAATTGCAGGAAGGAAGAACAGCAGGCGGCTATCCAAGACCTCCGTCCCTCAGCCTCGCTCCCCCAAGCCCCGCCGCGTCGGCCATCCCCTGCACAGGCCGCATGCCATGCCAGCCAACGCCGCTGGCGGGGTCGTCGCCGTCGCCGGCCCCACCCCGCCGCCCATGCGCTCCTCTCTTCGCACCATAGACCCACGCTGGAGACGCCATCATCTCACAGCAAGGAAAACCACTCTCGTGCACGCTGTTCGGGAGGCGGTGCACTTGCGCGACCTGCTCCTCGCTCTCATTGCAACAAATCCCACCCACGGCCCCCAGGCCCCAGCAGGCACGCGTGATCCGCGCCAATCTCCGCGGGCGCTCACCAGCAGTGCCGCGCAGATTGCCCAAGCCCTCGCTGCGCCGCCATCCAGGCGAAGCTGCCGCCCGAGATGGCCAGCCATGGCCGCAGGCGCGCTGAATTCCCGCCGCCCGCCCCTCGTGACCTTCTTCCCCTCCTTGGGGCCACCCGCCCAAGGCCTTCTCGCTTCGCAATCTGGCTTCGTAAGGGATTCAGAGTGGGCACGGCCAGGAGCGCCTGGGCAGGGCGGCCCAGGGAGCGGGTGGGCTGGTGCGTGTGTGTTTTGTGCTGTGCCCGGCGTCCCAGGCCGCCCCCGCAAGAACACCCCGCCTGCAAGACCGTCGATTGTACCGGATGATGGCCCTGCCGCCGATCCCGTGCATCGTGAGTCACAGTTGGAACCGCTGCGGGGCCTGTCGGCCTTTGGGCGGCTCAATTGCACAATGAGCCTTTGGGCTGCGGCGACCCCGTGGGTACGGGAGGCATTCACGACGGCCACGCGCGGGGAAGACAAGTCTGTCACTCACGATCCGAACCCATCATTACAAATGAAGCGAGTGGTATTTATAGTGCGATGGTGCGACAGTTCATGAGTTGTTGTCTCCAGAATAACCACTCTGGCCACTTTCGCGAGCTGGCCGGGTTCGTGTCCATTTCTCATGCCAAGTTTCTATTCCCGCCGCCCAGACCAACTATGATCCATTGCCAACTAGCCCAGCAGCTACCCGCGTACACTAACCACTCCCACTCTCCCTCACTCCCACACTTCCTCAGCTCCTATTCCCGCCGCCATCCCCAACTATGATCCAATCCCAAAGCCGTCCCCGTTCATTCACTACAGCCAATTCCCCTTAACTGGCTCCCCTATCATACGTACAACCCCACTCCCCACAGGCCCCGTGGCTGAAACAATATTACTGCCTGCACCCAATCACATGAACACTATGACCTGACCTCAGTTTTAGGGTTAGGTTTAGTATTAGGGTGAGTTTTGGGTTTAGGGTTAGGTTATGGGCAGGTTTAGTTTTAGGGTTTGGGGTTAGGTTTTAGGTTAGGTAAGTTTTGGAGGGAGTTGGTGCAAGCAGTCACCGATTTAGTGCAGAAAGTCACCGATTTGGTGCAGCCAGTAACTGTATGCCCCCCGTGGCTTGGGGGTGGTTCCGAACTGGGAGGACATCTCGGAGTCTGAGTGTCGGCCATTGTGCTGGTCCTGGTACTTTTCAAAAGGCACGAAGCTCGTACATGAGAGAGAGCGAAGTTCGGTTACGTTCAGCGTCCTTGGAAATTACTAAGGGTCCCAAACCCAACCGCTTTCAATGGCAGTCTCGAGGCAGCGATTGCCACGACGAAAGGCAAAAAGTTCGTCGCTCGGAGATGAAAACGCCGCCCATGAAGTGAAAAGGAGTACCCCACCTCGTTGGCAAGCACCTATACGCAAAGCAAATTGAATTTGAATTTTGGGCTTGAAGGCTCTTCAGACAACCCTACATTTTCTGCACGCAGTACATTTAGTGTTATAAATTTAGCTAATTTAATGAATATGATGTAATCAACTTCTAACGCCATTTCGGGAAATGCTGGTATCACAATGTGCTACTGTGTATGGAGTCTTTGGGCAAAATGTACCGAAAGATTGTTTTCTAATAATCAGACAATCGAGCAGCTTCCGTTTTCGGGAACAGCAAGCACAGGAGAGGCGGCGCTGCGCTGGCCAAGTACAAATATTCAAAGCTGGATTTCAACACAAATACTCATACATACCACGACAACAGCTTTGCGCTGCATTCTCGCTTTCAACGTGTTGTACACGTTTCCAGGCCACGACGCAGTGACCTGGCCCTCAGTCGCTTCACCGAGACCAAATATGTGGGTCTTGTCATGCGCCCCGTGCACGTGGTCCATCGCGTGTGGCGCCACGACAGTCTTGCCGCCCTTCAGAGTGAAGAGCAGCATCGTCCCTGCGCCGTTCCTGTTCACGCGACCGCCCTCCAGATCTCCAACGGAACCTCGCGGTCCACCGGGAAGTTGGCATGGAGGCGAAGAACAGGTGCACGAGACCATTCCCGTCCACATCCCCAAAGTTACAAGATGATGGGGCCGTCCCACTGGTGACATTCCCTTGGGTTATGGGAACTTCGGTAAATTGGCTGCCGTCGTGCCACAGCAGCTGCCAGGGTGCGCCGAAAGACCAGGATGACAATGTCCTGTCGCGTATTTAGTAGCTCCATCCATTCAGCCACCTACGCCCAGCATGTGTCCACTGCGAACTGTGGGTGTACGCATTTGTGTATATGCACTTCAAAGTATACATGAATGCATATTATATGTGCAAATGTATGCGTAATACAGATATGTGTATTTAGCATATGTATTCGATGAACTACCTCTGTTCCAAAAGTCCTGTTCGTTATCCAAATCACGCAAGCGGAGGTCAAAACGTGCGAGTCATAACATTCGACCAAAACAACTTCAATGCGCCATGTATATAGCTATCTATATATTTCTTAAGCGTGGAAAACGGTGGTGCCTTTCTTGAGATATGCTGAGAAGAGCACAGGTGACAATTTTTCTTCGTCCTGGCCTAGAATGGGGCATGAGGAGCTAGTGTTGCCCTTTGAAGGAGGTGGATCGAGCTGAGTCGTCTCTAGGAAATATGAACCCATTCCAGGCCATGGCCTGGTGGTTTGGTATACGATGGAGATTTGGCTAAATTCAAAACAGAATCCACAGAGCAAAAGATGAGGACTTTTGCCCCATATTTTTGCATGTCAACAGGAATCGTGCATGTGTTGTGGCTGAAGGGTAAAAGACACATAGATTAGTACAATAGCATTGACCTAACCGGTGCGACAAGATCAGGAAGGCTGGGCATACTGACGCTAAACAGAGAACGGCCTAGGTTGGAGACAACATTACGAATATTTCAAATTGGCAATTTCAAGGCTTGCAACAACATAGCGGAAGAGACGGTCCACAGAGAATGTATCTGGGATGATGTCAAATTCTGGAAAAATCTGTAGCATTGCCTATTTGTTGCCTATTTATCGCTTACAACAAATTTCAAGAATATTTTCGGGGGAATAGGCTGACACACATGGGGATAAGGTGAGCACAGAACTGCGGGAATAGAGGCCCTGATGAGGATGTATAGGGACGCTTTCGATAACGCTGTGCGGGGCTTGGTGCATGATGATGGCTAATGCAACCAAGATCATTATTACCCCAAAATCGACCAAGGAATCCGAACCTGGTGATAGATTTACTAATTGAGCTCATATTGCAAAGTTATGGCAACATTGGATAACGGACAAGACTTATGGACCGGAGGTGGTATAAATATGTATGTGCATGCGTGCGTATGCACGCTCTACAAATTACTGTGGACTCGCACTCAACAACACTCAATCCAAGCAAAGTTCACGCCAAAAGCGACCATCTGAGGGTTTGAACATTTGAACATGACATGAGGCACACAGTTGGACTTGTGCGCCATATCAGTCGCACCCCACATCACAGCAAATAAGCAAGCGCCACAAATAAGCACCAAAACCCTAAATTTGAGCTCTTGCGCGCCACAGTTCTAGTAGTTAGTGGTATTTTGCTAATTACTTTGTTATAAAGCAGGGGAACATTATAGTTATTGTATTACGTCATTATCATTATTGCCCTACTGTATTGCATTTCACTATTGCCACAACATGGTGGTGAAAACCGTAGCAAATTGAGCCAAACTGCGCCATTTTACCCCGCCTCTGTTGCCATTTGCCCCAGCGGACCGCGGCCCACCTGGTCCCCGTCGTTTTCCACATCCCCGGCGCACACCCCATTGCCATCCATGGCTGTAAAGGCCACCCGCCATTTGGACGCGCAGGAGCGCCTCCGACAGTACGTTGTGAAGTTCAGCTCCCCGATCTCGGACATCTGGTTCATGAACAGTGCATGTTCCTGCCCGGGCCCGAAGGCACAAAGACGTCCATGTCGCCGTCATTGTCCACGTCCAGGACAAGGGCTCCACGATACCCGTAACCGTGGATGGGCATACCCCGGATGTTGAAATTGTTCGAGTCCTCCGTCGCGTTTTGGTTGGCGGCCTCGTGCAGCCGGGACCACTGGGAGTGCTGCCGGCGGTAGTCTGACAAGGTGGGGTCGGCCAGGCCCTCGAATTTTATCGGCTCGACGGCGGCGGCATGCATCAGCTGCGGTGTTCATTGGCTCAGACGTCATTATCATGAATTTTGCACGACAAGCCGAGTAGCTGCTCTTTTCTGGAATCCACCATGTTGGATTCTGAAAAACCCAAAGATCAAAATCCAAAGTCTTTGGAATCTTTGGATTCTAAAGCCAATCTGTGATGCAATTTACATCACAATTTAGTGTCCAGGTAGCTCCCCTTTCCTATCGCAAGATATGTGGGGGCCTTGCGAGGAGCTTGCTGTTGGCTTTCTATTTTGGCTGGACAACCCAGTGTACATGATTTTTCATTAAAATCTAATTTGCAACGCAAACGAAAGTGGAACGTTGAACAAAAGCGATTATCTCGCAGTAAGAACGTTGTCAGAATGTTGTTTAACAGATCACATCCAGACAGCCGGGCCAGCACCCTAGTAGGGCTGGGTCCCATTTACCTGTTTGTTGCACCAGGAATTACAACAGCAACATCAGGAAAACTAATAGACAATTATTTTTTGATTCATTATTTTTGCTTTCAATAGATCGTCATTACTGAAATGAAAGGAAACGCGTTCTTTAGGCCCGTTCGCAACCATCTTCATACTGGGCTTATGCAAACGCTCACCCAAACACTGCGCAGTGCCACCCAGCCAAGACCCTTTAGCTCCGGAGACGATCGGGAGTTGCCACGGCTGGGAGCGCCTGGGGATGGCGGCCAAGGGAAGCGTGGGGCTGGTGCGGGTGCGTCTTGTGTTGTGGTTGGCTGGCCCAATCGCGCATCTGTGTGCAAATGGAGGCCATCTTCAAAAGGCTGACTGAGGGCGTTGAACGTCGAGCACATCGCACTCGGAATGAACATGTGCATGTTGATGCCCTCAGCACTATCAGGACATGTCCTGATAGTGTTGAGGGCATGGCGGGCAAACCGTGTAACGACGAATTGTGTGACGATGGCTGCAGCTTCTCCTGATCAAACATGGCAATTTGATGCATCATGTCCGCCTCCATGTTCGGCCATGGAACGCCATTCTGGCCTGGTAAAGAACGCGACCATTCTTCAAGGCTTCCCCAACCAAATCGTGCAGGTTTCAGATAATGCCTCCTTGCCTTGTTACATAAGTGTTCGTGATGATGATGACGATCGTGACGACGACAAGGAAGTTTACGAGTGGTTATGCGATACATGGCGTTTTGTGGTTCGAACTAGAAGTGGTGAATGCGGTGTTAAATTATGGTGAAATGCACATGGGGACATCGGGGCGAGAAATGGGTATGTTCACAGTGAGTGGCATTTGACTGAGCGATTCATCCTGCAGTGCATCTGGTTATGGCTTGGCTTCCCTTGCCTGGGAGCGATCGCATGCTTGAGAGCCTTGTCTTTGTCTCAGCGATGACGCGAGTTCCAAATGGTGCCAGTTGTCTTGGGCCTACCTTGGACTGGGGCGCCATTCTCTGGGCAGGGGCGTCGAAGCGATGTTACATATCATGTTTTACATCATGCTGCCAGATGCATTGCACCATGCAATTTCTTATGGTGCTTCTGACAAACACGAAAATTCTCATGGCTTGTGCGCACAAGCCATGAGAATTTTCATGTTGGTCCAGGGCGTGCCCTGGTTCAAAATTCAAGAAAGATGACATGGCCTTGATACAAACGTCGTCCCACAGAAAAAGCAAGCTTTTAATTTGGGACAGAGGAAGTATCTCGAATTTGTGGACGTGTTTTGTGTACACTTGTGCATGTGTGTTCTTGTGTACTTCCTCCAGTCCCTGTCTCGGTCTTGGTCCCTATCCAGTGTCCACGTGTCAGGAAAAGTGGAGCAGCTGCCTCCATCCCAAATAAACCGAGCTGTATCGTAGACGACAATTTCGGGTGTCGTGGCGGAAACGTTTTCATGAAATTGAAAATGGGTGGCTTGTGATGGAGAAGGAATATTGCAGCAACGTCATAACGAACTTGCGCATTGCTTCTCCAGCCAAAAACTCCCTTTTGCAAATTTCATCCGAACTTGTGCCCATGAGTTTGGAATATGCGATGAAATCAACAAGTCAATCACTAAATGTTGTTGATTGACAGCAACTGACAGCACTACTGTGTCCTCGATATGGGCTTCTTAGGCCAAACAACTGGATTGCTTATTGTCGCTGGAACAACGGCCTGTTCTGCAATGGCGAGGAGCATACTTTCGCATGCATCGTGGTCATATTGGAAACTTACCAGGAAGGGACACGGGCAGAGCATTTTCGTAAGACCAATCTTACCTTACCGGTGTGGGGGGTGGGTGGGGGAATGGGGGTGGGGGGGAGGGATGTCCTGTTCTCCGTTTCTGTCCTTATTGTGTTTTGTTGCACAGTTTGCAGCGCCAACGTCAATCTTTGCAAAACACCACTCCTCTCGCAAAGGGCGATGTGTCAGTGGCGCATTTTGGCCAGTGAATCTGCCGTTCACGTCCTTTCCTTATCGAACACTTGACACCGCGTTCAGGAGTCTGGACGCCATTCCCATCCCAACAAACGGGCCGCGGGACTTGTGCTCTCCGCGTCGTTACAAGTGAATCGCGAGTCCGCCAAGCTGACGCCAGAGAAAGGCCAGCAAACACACCCTTTCTGGCCCTCCTGGCCGACCAAACTGTCATTCACAGCATGAGCGCTCCCATTCGATGTCAGGTATCCGCGCTATTGGCATCAGGAGCTCTTGAATAAGCTGATTTCAACGAATGTGCGTCAGACACAATTGTGCGATGAATTTCCAGCCCCAGCGCCACGGCACGACCTCCCACAGTCGAAGGGCCTATCCAGAATTCCGGCATTTGAAATGAACACTCTGACAGCTCCACAGTCTATCTCCATTCTGACGCAGTTCAACCCAAGGTTACACTACATTGTGAAAGCAGACGCGCGCGCCTGTTAATCGACTGAGGGGGGTATTACGCCCCCTGCACCACGTTTCAATTCCGCCACTTGCATTTGCCTTTGTTCTTTTCTCATCCTGCGAAGAAAATTAGCCACATTACCTGCAGGCCGCCCGGCGCAAGGCTTCTCGGGCGATATCGCAATCGATCGGATCCACCACGCTTCAAGTCCAGAACACAACACTAGCGCTCAATTTGAAACACAGTCTTCAACGGAATTTCGGAACACGATCCGGAACATCATCCTACTAGGGCGAAGTCGAACAACGATTCCATTGTGGCGAAGTCGAGCTGCCGAGGAGCCCAATGCGTTGCAGGCTACGTGCATCCCAATGCATATGCAGAACAAGGCGCGCCATCGCCCTCATGGGCATCCCTCGATCATGGAATCGAACATGCGCTCGCGCATGACGTCATCGATGACGCCGCGGCGCTTCAAATTGTCCACGCCGGTCAGCAGGCAGGTCTCGTAGTCGCCGTCGCCTTCCTCTGCGGTTCTGCAGTCGCAAGGAATCTCCGCCAGCACGACCACCTCGTTCGCAACCACCTGGGGGCCAACGACGTTCACGCAGTAGCTTCAGGCAATGCAACGGCGCCAGAATTCCTTGCACACAACTGTGTATCGCGAGCATTGTGATGCAATAAGAATTCGCCACAAACACTGCTTCTGTATTATGCATTTTCTATGCACCTAAAATTCGTTCGTGAATTCGCACGCTTGGCCAACTGATGAATCTGCGCAAGCACCCACTGATGGCTCCCATCTGGACGATTCAAATGCATGTGGACAGTAGACTTCGCCACGCGCAAGGGCACCAACATACCAGGCCTGCATCGACTCTCGATTATTTTATCTGTGTTACGAACATTTATATTTATTACATATATTATACTATTGATCTCGGGTTATTCCAATGAAAGATTGATGCACCACCACCTCGACGTTTCCACCCGACTCTCCGCAACAAGCAGAGCATGCCAAGCACGCCCACACCGTCCAGCTCATGCGCCGCTTGCTCGGGCGATGCGCGCAGCACATGCATGACTAACCATGTCGCAATAATGCCACGTCTGCCTGAAGCATCAACACAAGGGCAGGCAGACTCTCGCCACCGCATTGTCACCTTCAGCGTGTTGTACACGTTGCCCGGCCACAGCACCGTGAGCTGGCCTTCAGTGGCTTCACCGAGGCCGAAGATGTGGGCCTTATCGTGCGCCCCGTGGATGTGGCCCGTCGCGTGGGGCACCATCACTGTGTTGCCGCCCTCCGGAGTGAAGAAAAGCATCGCCCCCGTGCCGTCCCTGTTCACCCGGCCGTCCTCCAAATCCCCAACAGAGCCTCGCGGCTTGACCTGCACAGGCGCAAAGGAAACGTTCCGTTCCGGAATTCCATTCACACGTTGTCGTGTGTATGCATTGTACCATTTGTGTAAGGAATATTGACATGAAGACACCGTATCGTATAATTTAAATGGGTCTGCAAATGGATTCTTCAGCACTCTCTTGCCTCACCAAATACGGTATTTGTGGTAACCACGAAAGCCATCCTGACAACAACTTTGGTCCACAGCTTCAGGGGTTTCTCCGTGACATTGGTACCTTCAAATTCACGTATGTTCAAAGCATTCCAATTTTTGTTCACAGTATTCCAATGATCTATACAACACAATAGTACCGTTGTCACGCCCAAACAGCAACTGAATATGTAAGCCACCGACTCCGACAACGTCGCCTGCCCCAATGGCTGCTTCAACGTCATCAACTCATGTTGGCAAGACACGCCAGATCTCACAACGGCGACAAAGCACAGAGCATGGACAACACAAGGGAACCAACAAAGCAACACAACTAAGTACTTTGAGTACAAAGTATTGCACGCTTTCGTGGGTGTTACCATTTTCTATTCCAAAACGTAACATCACATGTCGGCGTCCAGGTGCCTCATAGCGAGGCAGTACTGCCAGTACTGGCAGACACCGGCACGTTTGCAGTGCCAACTGCGATGCCTTTTGACACAAGATGGCGCTATCACACTGATTGCGATGGCATAAAAATGGTATGGTTGTGATGGCATCAAGCATGCCGTTTTCCGCTGGTGCTTCCCCCGTCCGATCAAAAGATATGTTGGGCTTGTGCCAGGGCAAGAGGTGCACGGCGACATGAAGCCACCAAATTCTTCGAACCCCAAAGGCTGCTCAGTCTCAAGAAAGACAGAAGAGAAGCTCGACATTCCGAGGGAGTCCTGGCAGATCAGTAATCAATCAGAGTGAATGGCATTTGCCTCTATGTTTGTTCCATAGAAGCGAGGCCAAGAAAGGGTCTCACCTTGACCCAATTGTTGCTCGAGTCCGCGTCATTCACTTCAATGAACACCCGCCCGCCGCCGTTTGGTATTGGGTCCCCCTCAGCGTCCACCGCGCCACTCCACTCCACCTCCACAGTTTCAAGGTTGTAAAACGTGGGATAGGCTTTGGCGTCCTCGAAGAAAGGGCTCTTGGACAGTTCCTCAACGTTGGTGTCATTTAGGAATGAGCTAAAGGACATCAAGGGGGAAGTGCCGTCCGCGTTTTCAGGAACGGAGGTATCTGGGAACGTGAGCCACCGTTCAAAACTTGAAGAGAGATCGCCAGTATTCTCCACACGCAGAATCGCCCACGTCGTGCGCCATGATATACAATGCGCACACGCTGCGCAATTGGCCACAATAATTCATCCATGCGCATATGAGCCACGTTTTCCTCACAGTGAATAGGCGACCTGTCTACGAAAGGGAATGTACTGCATGCGTGACTGACGGTGCGCTGGAAATTTGCACACCCTGTCTTCCAGCCTGCTGTGTATACCCGAATCCACCACCCTCATCCAATTGTAGTTCAGGCACAGCAGCGGCACTTTCCAAAGTATTCTACGTACAAAAGCCGCAAATGGCGGCGTGCACTCAACAGAACATTCAAGCGTTCCTCCCTGTAAAACTTTTAGAGTGCGCACCACGCACTTCAGACAGAGCATGTCAGCGCACGCGCAAGCCATCCAGGAAAGCAACAGCATGGTCACCTGCGACCACCACGAAGTCCATGAATCCGTCATTGTTCAAGTCGCCGGCAGACAGCCCGCTGGTCATGACGCTGCTGTAGGCACCTTCCGGCAGCGCCTCTGATCGTCTGAAAGTCCCGCTGCAGTCCACGTTCTCCAGCACAGCCCCAGCGCCGCCCAGCTACAAAACCAAGGCGAGTAAAACATCGTCAACGTTGCTAGACACACAGCACCTGTTGGGGTGGCGCTGTCTCGGTAATGTGCAATGAACGTGGAATTTTCGTGTTGCACACAATGACCGTGCATGTCACACGTAATCTTCTGTCACACGCTGTGTCACCATTGAAGTTTCCGGCGCACATAATGATTATGTAATCATATTAATTGCACCAGCTGTAAGGACTGTGAAGTTTCAATTGCGATAGCTATGCTGACTGTGCGAACTGCACAGCGAAACTCTGTAGAAATTGTGTGAATTTATGTAACATATTATTTCCACGTGTTTGAATGTTTTACAATTCAAATCATGGTCCATTTTAGCACAAGTTGAGTGCCGCTGCACAATTGCCATCAATGCGGCAGTGTCTCGACAAGGAGACAAATCACGTGCGATATTACTGTCTTTTTCTGTTTCTGGTGAACCAATGGAGAGTCCAGCCATGTGGCGCCATTCAACAAGCAAACGTCTGGGCCTCTTGAGCGGTGAAACATGCCAACACTTGCTTCCCCCTCAGCACAGCGTCTGAACTTGCATCTCAAAGGCACCTCGGGCAAATTCATCCCCTCGTGGTACGCTCTGGCTTTTCGATTCACTCAATCACTGGCTTGGGGGTCATCAATCCAGCAGTCGATTCCAAAAGCCACGCACAGCCAGCCAGACCGTGGCGCTCAAGAAAACGTCACATGCCCCTTGACAGGAACATTGTCCGCACGTCAGAAGCCCAGACAGTGGCGCATCCACAAAAACGTCCGCACCTGAACAGGGAACGAGACTGCGCCGCCGGCGAACACAAGGTCCTGGTCGCCGTCGTTTTCCATGTCGAATCCTGCGGCGCCGCGTTCAAACCCACCCTTCAACACGCCAACGAGCGCAAAATGGGCCTCAAGTTCCCCAAATGCCGGAGTATTTGGCGGCAGAGGCGATCCTGGCCCGAGACCCAGGCTCATCGTTTCAGCCTTCCGGCCAACAGGGCGGCCTTGCCCAAGGGGCTCAGCAGCGATTCGGACGCAAGACAGAAACGTATTTTCATTCCAAAACATGAAATGTGATGCAATGTTTCGAAACAAACCAAAAAACGAAAAAGAAAAAGAAAAACAGGAATGTTCACACGCACAGCACCAGCAAACAATGACCCATTCAGACAATGAAATCCTAACTTGCACAGTGTGCATATTCCCAAGCGTCCGTGCAAACTACCCCGCGATTTCGTGGCTCGTTTAAGCAGACCAGACCGGGTGCCTGCTCCACCGCATTTTGGTACCAGTTTTCACCACTTCAGAGTGTTCATTCCCTGGAAGGCGCGCAGGCTACCCCGCGAATTTGTGGCTCGCCTAAACGCACCTAATTGAGTGTCTGCTGACCGCATTTTGGTGTCAATTCAACCAGTTCACGGCGTCCATTCTCCCCAATCCACGCAAACCACCCCACAAGTTAGTAGGTTGTTTAAACGGGCCAAACAGGGTGTCTCCCCGACCGAATTTTGGTGTCAGTTTTCGTCATTTCGACGGACCTGCGATGCCCCATCCCATCGGCAAGTAGAGGATGTTCCCGTCGGGGTCCTCGGGAGCGGGCACCTCCCGGAACTTGCCGTCACCTTCCCCAAAGAACCACAAGGCGGTCGCGTTCCTGGCCACCGTGGCCACGCCGCCCTTCAGGGGTGGGCGACCAAAAACGCCGGCCCGGAGCAGGTCAAAGATGACGCCCTCGAAGGAGCCCTGCCGCGTGGAGAAGAAGTCCAGGTGCCCGTCGCAGTTGAAGTCGCCGAAGGCGTGGCCCCTTTTGGATGAAACCGAAGTTGATCAGATTGTTTCTGAGTACTCCCTTACGTCTGAGCATTTCAATTTTTGAGTGTTTTCCGCAAGCAGTTTAATTTCCCGGCAGAAAATGTGGGTCCATCCGACCTTTGTTAAGGCTGAGTGGTGCCCAGTTGTCTCACAAAAGCGTGTTTTGAATTTGGTGTGTGGCGCACATGGCATGGGACACAGCACAAGAGCGGCAATGCTTGCAGCGCTGCAAGAGTTCTGAAATAATTTTCGGGAATAGTGTTGTGAGTTTCGATACTCTACGGTTTTACCTCGAAATCTTTTGTGTAAGTGAAAGCCGGAAGCACTGGTCAAGCTGCTTTGCACTGCTCCCCTTTCTGCTTTCTGATTGAATGCTAAAATTGCCAGGGTTCGGTTTTGACATGCCAATCTAATATCCGAAAAAGGCGCATCACCAAAAGACTGGGCCTGACATGATGTGCATATCCAGCAGAACATTTATTTTTACTCCCAATAACAATTTATATTGATGTATTGTGTTTCGAATTTGTCAAATTAAACGGACACCATTGGCAGCAGTGAGACTGTACGCACGCACGAAGTGCAGCCCTTCATGAAGAAGACTTCCATCACACGACCTCCGACATTTGGCTCGCAAACTTGACCCAACCACCAGCGGCCAACACTCTCTCCCTTGCGAAAACAAAAGCAACAACCGAACATCCGCTTGCCAAAATTGCCATTTGATTTCCAGGGCGACCAAAATGTAATCCCAGCAGTGGGGAAGCCCGCGTTTTACCTCACTGAAGACAAACATCAATCGGTCCCCTACATCTTTCTGTAATTTTGGCGGCAGGGAGCCCCTGCCGCCAAACTGTTTTTCCTGTCCAAAGTACGCCAAACTATTTTGGCGTCCTTTGGAGAGGAGTGCCTGCTCACATACTTGTGGAAAGAGGCACATTCCATGCATATTCGGCGTGCATCCCCTGTACGTTGCATGTAAATTCCGTCGCGAAAGCAGATAACGCTCTCTTCCTAGAGTTGCAGCCGGGCGCCAGACCTGTTGCTCCCCGCGTTGAGGTTCGTCTGGTCGGGGTGTACGATCTCGAACTGGCCCTTGCCGTCGTTGATCCAGACGTGGACGAAGCCACGCTCCCCCAGCTCCGGGCTGGAAAGGCCGCCGTTGTCGAAGAGGAACAGGTCGACGTCGCCGTCGAAGTCGAAGTCGACGAACGCCGCCGACCAGGTGATGTTGGGGTCAATGCCGCCGAAGCCGCGGGTCTCCGTTTCGTCCGCGAAGTGCTCGTCCGCGTCAGGGCCCTGCAGGGGGGAGGCACACAGGGCTGCTTGCAATTGTGAACTTAATAGTAAGGAAAGTGAATAGCGCCACATAGTATTTTGACAAGTATATTTCATATGTCGCTTACTTACTTCTTTATTTCTTTATTTCTTTATTTCTTTATTTCTTTATTTCTTTATTTATTTATTTATTTATTTATTTATTTATTTATTTATTTATTTATTTATTTATTTATTTATTTTTCCATACATGTAGATACCTATTTGTAGATTTTTTGTGTATTTCAAATAACATTGTATTTCGAATCACAGAGGTGAACGGCAGCCAAAATGTGTGCCTATAAACTGCATTTGACAATGCGTGCAAGGTCAGTCGTGCGGCTTATTCGGCAGCGTTGACCACTACGGTATATGCCGGTGCAAGCTATGTACTAAGAGTCACTGCAAACTCGTACAACGCAACGAGACTTGCACCAGGTTTTGATGAAGAGGTGCTGATCCTGTGATCGCACATCGCACTGCAACAAAAGCGCTGTGGGGACTGCACGGACATTAAGGCGATTTCAACAGCCAGCATGCGATTGCCTGCGACACATGATGATGGCCAACACAACCGCAGCGCAACTATTATGGCCAGCAGCTATTTGGAAAGAAAACAACATAACTCACACAATAAAGTACCGAGACATTTACCCACATTTTACCACCTTTTTTTCTTTTCTACCACATTTTCCAACATGAGGGTTGGCTTGCCCTCTGCGCAGCTCTGGACAGTGCTGCGGAGGCCTTCAACAAAGCATTGGGCGCATGTGCAACCACATGAATGGTGAATGAATAAATGAGTGAAAACACTTCCAGGCAACGTGAAAAATCGACACACTAGCCATCTCAGCTGTCTTTGCTGAGCTCAGATAATCAGACAACATCCTTCTGCTAGCTGTCTACAATGACCTCACACTACCACATGAACGGTTGACCAGGTTCGGGACATCAACCATGCAGCAACGCCTGACCACGTGGGTGGTGAGCAAATGAAATGGAAGGATGTGGAGCTTTAGCACGTTCGTTGCAAGGGTACCGCTTTGTCTCGTCGACGGTAATTCTAGAGGGTAGCAATTTGGACGGTTGAAGCGCCAATGGGCTGCGCATCTCCCTGTTTTGGAGTTCCTCGCACAGAACTCGACTTCGACAACAGGTCTGCCATACATTTTTAAGCATGCCATAGAGCAGCCAAGAGGCATTGGTGTCTCATTGGCAATTTGTCGTTTGGCCTAAACTGGCAGGTTTATCAGGATGTTATAAATATATGATTCCTCCGTCCAAGATTAATTGTTCTCTATTTGCAGGATAAATTTCATTATCTAAACGACTTCCAAGTAATCAGTAAAGGTCAAAATCAAGAGATTGAGTTCCAAAACCCTCGACTACCAATTTTTTGCTGAAAGTACTCATCCCCACTACATCTGATGCCCCATTGAAATTGCCTAAGATTTGGCCAAAAATATTGTATTCTGATTCAGGTCAGTTGGAGATCCACAGGATTTTGGGTCACTCCCATCCCAAGCATGCTAAACCAAAATGGTTGTGGCCATCGTGGCGAAGGGCAGTATCCCTTACATGGTATTGCGCTTGCCAACCACATTCAACCATGTTTGAATCCCCATCGAACAGGCCCATTGTCAGGGCATAGCTGATGGCAGAAATCGCCGCCCTCCCTAATCTATGATGCGAGGACTTGCCACAAGCGGAAAGGCAACGCCCAAGATGCTAAAGCTTGGGCTCTATGCATCCTATCATTCTAAGGCTTTGCTATATTTTTTCTTTGTCATTGCACCTTGATTGATATTTTAATCGAGGTTTCGCATGTGGCTGGGGCCACAATCAAACATTGGCACTAGCGGGAAGGGGAGGTAGGGTTTGGGGGTGGGGGGGTGGGGTTAGTATACAGAGCACCATTGCCGGTGCTACCTAGCACTTAGGATTTGCAGAAAAATCAAGAAAAAGACAATAACGAGTGGCGTCCGCCGGGGGGCCCCTGCTGGAAGCCGCTAGGTCGTGCCCCTCCCCTGGATCGCGGAACGACCTCACTGCGCATTAGGAACACAGCTGCTTGCACCCATAGAGGTGCTAGGCGATGATGTCGTCGGGAGGAATCCGTGGGCGGTCAGCTAGTACTGGCGCTGCCGCCAAGTACCAGCCAGATAGAGCTGGTCCGACCTGGGTGCAACGATGGGTGAAGAAGAAGAAGTTGAATAAAATAATCCACAAAAGGGGGCGGACCTAGGGATCTAGGGGGGCACTGGAAGGGACGGCGTGTCAGACAAAAATCGACAATAGTCAGGGGTAAAAATGAAAGAGATACTACAGCGGCAACATGCACTCTCCGGTTTTAGTTGAAATGCCAAAGTTGGAAACTCCCTCTTGTATATGTGGTACACGGCCCTTCCCAATCTACACCGTATCTGCTTGTGAGCGACACAGAAACTTGTCTCTAACCGTTCACTTCGCGTTCCACCCTTTCAAGAGGTGATGCATGGGTCGACTTTGCCATCCCGCCTTGGAATCCACTCCCTTATCGTCTGCTGTTGATTAGAGTGATGGCTGTTGCATTCCTTCTCACCTCTTCGAGGGGCTTGTATCCCTCATAGGAGTGATACAAGTTCAAAGGTCGCAGCCCAGAAATCTGGGGAGAAAATGCATCCCCAAATCGGCCAATCGATGATCGACTATCGGTCTCGAATTAGGGGAGCAAAGCCACGGCGACTTCCATGATGAAGCCCGCCAAGACACGTTTTCTACTGCGTAAGGACCCCTCTGAGCTTCTGTCCAAACGGCATGGATAGTTTTGCTTGGACGGTCTTGTTTGGCTGCCACAAAGTCGTGCTCCTCACCATCGCGAAAACGGCTGCTTCGGTGACTGTTGAAAAATGGGTAGGTTTCTGGCAGAAGGGCCGTACTACAAAGTGGTGCCAAATCTTCAATACTTAGCGGACTGAATTGGAATTTTGACCGCATACTCCCAAAAGATAGGCGCACATTTGGCGGAAATTTCATTGAAAATGACTCTTGTGATAGAGAAATAGGGCGGCAAAGTCACAGAGGACAATCAATCTTGGACAGAGGAAGTATCTTATAAATAACACAGCACTAAAGTGCTTCCCTCCTTAAGGGACACCAATATGCACATAACAAAGTACTACCAGCCTGCAGTTCTGAAGCTGCACATCACAACTGTATCAATGCAATTTGACCTTACGCTGCAGGGCACACTGTCGGCTGTCAGTCCCACCGGCCTTGGGTCTTTATTCCACACAATAGAAAGGCGAAAAACGAAAACACCCACCTTGTTCATGAACAGCTTGCTGCGTTTGTTGAATTCCGACGTGGAGGTTGTGAGCGCCTTGGACAAATTGGGGAAGTCCGGCACCGCGGTGATGAACAGGTCCACAAGACCATCCCCGTCCACATCCCCAAAGGTGCAAGATGAAGGGGCCGCCCCACTGGTGACGTTTTCCTGGGTTATGGTGATTTCTGTGAACTGGCGGCCGTCATTGCGCAGCAGCTGCCAGGGGGCGCCGAAGTTGAGGATGACGATGTCCTGTGCACAGGGACAGTGGCCCCACACGTTCAGTCCACTGAATTGCAAAAGGTCAGTTATGCCCCTTGGTTCCTGTTTCCTGATGCATGCTCTGTGTACAGCATCTGCGTGTGTGTGTGAAACGTGGCGGCCATTTGCATGACCTGTTGATGCAACGGATGACACTGGCACTGGGATTGGCAGCGGGATGCTGAGTGGACACATCGCCCAACTAGGAAAAGGGCAGCGATGCCCCATGCTCGAATGTGTGGAACTGAGTAGCAGGCAATCCAGCAGCATGAGACCAAGCTCCCTGTGGCCAGAATCATAGGGTGACACAGGTACCCACGCCAAAGTGATGAGCAAGCACATCGCCCAACCATCAAAGAGACAGTGGTGCGACATGCGCATGGCTTCTCAAGCATGCTTGAGCACATGCAGCCAGGTTGGTTGCAGCCAAAGCAAAACACAACCTTTGGGCTGGTGGGCACAAATACGAGATGTGGAATGGCACAAAAACCCAAACTGACAAACACATAAATACCAGTGTGAAAGAAGTGAAACAGCAGAAAGAATGGAACCAAAGCACCCTCGCCATTTTGTCGCGAAGGATGTTATAGACTCGCCTGGTCACCATCATTGTCGATGTCCCCAGCGCACACCCCATTGCCATCCATGTTGGCGAACCCCAAACCCCACCTTCCAGCGCAAGCCCCCCCCCGGCAGGAAGTCGAGAAGCTCAACTCCCCATCCTCGATGAGCCGGTTCAAGAACAGGCTGTGCTGCTGCCCTGGTCCAGACGGCACAAAGATGTCCAAGTCGCCATCGTTGTCAATGTCCAGGATGATGGCGCCAGGCCAGCCGTAGGCGCGGGTTGGCATGCCTCGCAGGTTTTCCTCTACGAAACCCACTGGCATTTCTGTCATATTCTTTACGCCCTCCTCATAAAGCTTGGACCACGTGGAGGGCGTCCTCTCAAATCCAGAAACGGATGAGTCATCCAGGCGCTCAAATTTTATGGACTCGACAGCGATGGCATGGAGAAGCTGCGAGGCACAGCAATGGTTTGATTTGGTGTCATGGGTCGATACTGACGTTGTGTTTTGAGCAATGTGAACCCCAATGCAAAGGCAGTGCTTACATATGCTTCCAAAGTTAGGGCATCAGAGACAGTGACTATTTAGAAAGCAGTTTTCAGAGGCATGTGTATTGCTGTGCACAGCACCCAGCAACAGCAAATTGTTGCCAGTTTGGGTTGTTTGCCAGGGTTAAAATCTGCCGCATGTTGATGATTGCCATCTGTGGTGATTTGTGAGATGCCGGGATGGTCCAAATACGAAAGGATAAGAGTGGACACAAGGTTCTGTTTGGCATGCAACATGTGCTGCACGCGTTCGATTTACATAACGAATTCTCTGCTAGCTGAAAAGGCACCAATTTGATTTGTCACAATTAGAGCTCAGCAGATATTAAACAAACCCCAACCCCACCCTCTCAGTTCATGAGTTCTAGCTTTTCCTTTTGCTCGTGTTGTGTGCTCTTCTCAACTCACTGGGATACTCAAAAACATCTTTTTGCAATATGGGAATGATTCTCACAAGTAATTGCTCAGGAGATGTTGCCTTTCGCATGGCCCTTAGTTGGTTGCCCTCAAAGTGCAGCACATGAATTACATAACGCTTGCTGCACAACAGTGCTGCACAGTTCTTGTCGATGCTCTCCATCACGACAAGGTCTTCCCGGCATGCCCTTCATAGCACCACCCAGATGGAATGCTGGCCGTGGACCGTGAGCTGGTCCCCATTGCATTGCGCTGCCAAGCACTCTGCCACACCCGGTGCAGCAAAAACCTTGCCACAATTGCACCCAACAGCTGTGCACCACCCTCAAACACGCACCCGCACATTACACACAGCCACCAGTACGCCATTTGACTCACGCTCACTCAGCACATACGGAATTGGTTCAATATTGCACCTGCAAACCCCGTCTTGACATAACCTGCTGTTGCCAATAGACAAATTTCTTCCTTCTCTTGTACCCATTTCTTTGTCAAGTGTCGTGAGGTTGCTGGACTGCCAGCACACTTACACTTCCTCCTCATTTGATTTTGTACGAGACACGTGTGCCACATGTGTCACTTGTCCCTCTCGCACATTTGATTCGTACGCTACACCGATTGATGCTGTGACGTCATGTCGATACAAGGAACAAACAAAAGCAAACACACTCGAGCCATGAAATCGTCTTCGTCTTCCACCTCGCCTGAAGCAACACTCTTCACATATCCATCCGCCCCCCAAATCAATTCCTGACCACGTCCCAACTGCAGTACTTTCCGCAGTACTCTCTAATCCAGCGACCCCAACGCCCCTCACCCCAGGTCTATTCCTGGCGACACCTGGAACGCCCGCGGCGCCGTCCAACCAACCCACCCTCACACAGAGTCATGGGACGCCCGTCGCGTAATGGCAATGACTGCCACGCAATGGCAATTACCGTCACGTAATGGCGATTGCCGCCCCGGGGTCCGTCTGGCCCCGCCCCGCTGGCCTGGCCTTGGCTAGGTCCCTTCGGGCCTTGGCTGTACTTTGTAGTAATTACAACATCTCCACGCCAACTGTCGTGTCGGTGGTACTTAAGGGACTGGACTGCCCGCTTATATACAGGGCGGTTCGGCGGGCGCCTGGATCGATCTCGGGTCCGGAGGTCACATCCTCTCTGCCATCCGCACTTCGACGCCTGCCCCCCGTCCGCGCCCTTGCCGACGCCCAGTCTGACGACCCGTGCCAGCCCTACTCCCGGACTCCCTCGCCACCGAGCCCACCAGAGACCCTCAGGTTTCTCCACCCGCGCGTCCCAGCGCCACTGGCCGCGACTGGCCAACTTCTGCAGCGGCACAAAGACTGGCCCGGGGAGGGATCCTTCGTCAGGCCTCCGGGCCTGGCTCGGTCCCTCCCGGATCGCGCCAACGCCGGGCGATCGGCTCTCCCCGCTTCACGAGAGCGCGGGCGAAATGCGCATGGCCCGGTGTCGTCTCTCCGGCGAAAAGGACGACGGGCCATGCCCACGGCGAAAGCCCCCCACCCCACCGACCCCGCCCGCCCACCCGTTGGGAGGAAGGGTGCTAAAGGGGTTGGACCACACTCGTACATGCCCCCCGCCAGGTGGTTTAGTGGCGCAGTGGGACATCCCGCTCAGAGGCACCCGGTTCGATCCCCGGTCAGACATCCTCTTCACCATCCGCGCTAAAACACCGCCCACCGCCACATGCACGCACACACGCAGAGACCCTGCCGGGTCAGATCGCCAATTCCGCATCAGTACCCTGGGAAAGCGGACCGGGGGGCTTCCCGGGCGCAGCGAGGACAGCGCGCCGCGATTGCCCATGCCGCCGGGCCGAGATGTGCGGAAGGACTTGGTCGCCTTTGCGTGAGGTAGACGCGCCGCGGGCATGACTGCAAAGATGAGCTGCAGGCGTCGCGGGGGCCATCACAAGCCCCCCGACAGGCCATGGGCGAAGGTTGGCCCGGCGGAAAGAAGTCCATCGGAGGTACGGCGCGGAGCAGCATGCCTCCCTGCCCGGATCCACTGTAGGAGAGCTGGGTCCTGGGCGGGGGCAGGGGGGGGCCACGCCAGCAGACCGATGACGGGATGATCACGCAAAACGGAATCCCCTCCCTCCCCTCCCCAACTCACCATGACGGTCGCGACCGTCCGCCGCAGCGCCGCGCATGTCTCCTGCCGTGGCTTCATCCCCGCTCGACGCGATGCGAATCGTGCGGGCTGTCCTGATCCCCGCCGGCTTTCACGGCCAGGCACCCCCCTTGCCCCTGGGTCGTCTGACGGGCCACGCGGAGGCAAGGCCGCCGACAATGGCCACCGGGCTGCTTGCCGAAAGGAGAAACGCCAACAGCGCTTTGTGACAAGGGGGAGGGGGGGAAGGGGGGGGGAGGGGGAGAGGGGGCCAGTGCTGGCTTGTGCCTGTGCTGCGGCTTCTGCCCGTGTGCTTTGGCCCTGCGGAGCCCGGGCGATGTACTGCGCCCAGGGGGTGGTCGACCGGGCTGGCGAGGCGAGGTCGATGCAGGGGTTGGGCCCACCGTGCTTGGGGTGTGGTTGTGAAAGGTACACAGCGGTACGGGGACAGGATAGGAGTGTTGGGGAAAGTACTGGCGTGATGTGGCGCTGGACCGTTTAGTGGGCGGGTGAGGGGCGGGGAATGTACAGTGTGCGTACGCCAGCGCCGCGGGCTGGTACTGCGGAGGTGCCTCTTGAGCGGCCGCCCGTGGCATGGCCAAAACGGGGCCGCTGTTGGGGCGGGGGCGGTGAAAGATTACTTTTCTGTGACGCTTTAATTCACAATAATTAATCCATCAAGTGCGATCCGCCACCACTGTTTTGGCGGAGCTGAAGGCCCGCTGGCCGTGATGCGGGCTGTTTGAATGCCAAATTCGACCCGCCGCGCTGGCTTGTTCTGCGCCATAATCACTAGAAAAAAAGGGCCAAATAACACGTGTTCAAACGTGCTCAAAGTTTACGGGTTTGTGTTATTTTTGTGCTCTTAGCGTGCAGAACTTTGATGAAATGTGTTTTGTGTGTGTTTGCAAAAGTGTTATTTGGCCTTTTTTCTCCTAGTGAATGTCACAGCATTGGAGCACAGTGTTGGCGGTCGCTTTGGAGCGATACATTCAACTGTTCCATTGTTTGTGTTCAACATTAGATTTCAGTGAACTGATCATAGACACTGCTTTGCTCGGGCAAAGGAAGAAGCTGACGCCTACCTCATTTTGGCTTGTTCTGTAGAACGATGATGATGACGACACATTCAATTTCTTGTAAATGTGCAACTTAACTGCAATTGACAAATGTGGCAGCGTGGAGCACAGTGGCGCGCGATGACGGCCTTGGAGCCTACCGTTCGGTGCGCCGCACATGCCTAATTAGGCATTTATAAATGGCATTTAGCCATTTATAAATGGCATAGTCGGGAAGAATGGGTATTGCTGTGAGTTTATGCCGCCAAAGCTTGCGAACACGTTGCAATAACGTTAGCGGGGCGGTGTTCTCTCGAAGCAAATACGGTCGACGTATCGATGAATGCACCGCACACAGCGCTGTGTGCTAGCTGCGGTTTGTCGATAAGCTGGCAGCGCCGTTGGAGCAAGCCACATGCCGTGAATACGATCTCCTCCCCACCACCCCACCCCAAATCCTACCCCAGCCTTTCAAGATTCATTTAATTGTTGCCAGTCCAGCATTGCTGGAGAATGGACGCACAATAAATATGCAAAAAAGGGGTACGAAACAAAAATAACAAAAGGCTGCAAACGCCACGCGGCTTGATTCAATCATTGAATCGTTCAATATGGCATTGATGCAGGCCGCGTGGCGATGGCAACTTTCCTTTACATTTTTTTGGTATGTACTGCTTTTTGTACCTTTTGCTGTGTGCGTATTAGTTCGAGCAGGTTCAGCCCCGGCCACCACTGACGTCATGCACGGCGGCGATTTTGACCGGTCAACCGGCGGCGCCGCCGACACGCCAGGTGGCACATCGTCGCCGCGCCATGCGTCCCTTCCATCCCTTCGCCAACCGCTGCGGCATGTTCTGCAAGCGTCGCCCCCGCACGGGCGCCTCCTCGCAGCACAACGAGCATGTACTGCGCGCATACACGGTCTTCCATTGCTACCTCATCCGGCCATCGCATTCCAAGCGCCGTTCCTGAACCGTGCGTCGGGCTGACCCAACCGCCGCAAAGCCGCTCCGGCGCACCATATTCAACATATGAATACCCTGTGCTGGCCACTTCCCTGTCTCGCTCTGCCACGCGCGCCCCTCCGATTTTCCAACTGGCCGGCAGCGCTCGCAGAGAGCGGCAGAGAGCGAACAGTGTGACCCACGGGACGGCGTCGAGCTCAAAAGAGTGAGAGGAGCGATCGCCCCCGTCTGTCTGCCGCGAACCGCCACCACTGCAAGACGTCAAGCGTCGTCGCCCTGAGAAGGCCCCATTCCCGCCGGGACCCCCGGAAGCTTCCTCAGAAGCTCGCCCTGCCTCGGAAGCTGCCCGCCCCGCGCTCGGCGCTGTTTCGGCAGTTTGACCTCGGCCCTGTTTTCGAGGAGCTGCGGGCGCCCATTCACGGCGCCCAACCTCGTGAGTGTCCCCTTCCTGGCTGCCTCCCACCGCCTTCATCGCGTCGGGACGCCGTTGTATCCTATTCTGCAGTGGAATCGTTTTCTTGGGCCCCCATTGCGTGGCCCACGTTTTCAATTTGTTGCTAGAATATCTTCAGTCCATCCGCCCGTCATTGGCCCCATGAATCAAAGATCCGGGCGGTCGGCTGACATACTGATTTGTACATGTTGTGGCAGCGACGATGGCATGTGACTGTACATTGTAGAGAAGTTCAACATATGAGAGCGAAGATGTATATAACCAGCAACTCCCAACCTTAATTAGCTGAGACGTATAGATGAGCCAAAACACCAACCATGAGGAATGGCGTGGGAAGGCATGTGCTAACCGGGGCCCCGGGGAGGGGGGGAGGATAGAAATATTCTGCGCGCATCTGCGTGGCTGTCTCAAATGTGAATACTGGCTGCTGCCCCTACGGGGCGAGAACACTGTTACAAATACGACCAAACGAAACAAATGGACAAGCGCCCCAAAAGGATCTCAACGGGGAAGGGAACCCTTTCTGGATAGCACACTGAGAATTTTTTTCACTGTTACCTCGCTTTCCTTTTTTGATTTTTGTCACATTCACGTCACTTTCTATTTTCTACGCTGGTCTGCTGAACTTGTAGAGCAATTCAAATGTTTCAAAAATAAAGAACAAAAGAAATGTAATGTTCGAAATGGAATTGCCTCACCCGAAGCCATCGCCGACATGAATTCACTTGCCCGCCATCGTGCGTCTCCTCCAGGAATACAATAACGTGGATATATTGAAGATTCTCAACAGCACAAGTATCCTAAATGTCGAAAACAACGAAAATATCATGTAAAATGACGTGCGCATACACTAGGAAAAAACGCCCCAATAACACGTGCTCAAGCGTGTACAAAGTTCAAGGGTTTTGATTATTTTCGTGTGTGTAGCGTGGAGAACACTGATGAATTGCATGCATATGTGCTCGCAAAAAAGTACCATTTGGTGCTTTTCCTGCTAGTGTTACGCAGGAATACTGGCGTTGGCTTTGGGTTGTTTTCGTTCGCATTTCAACATGAATCGCCCGTTCATTACGATTTTGAGAATATGGCGAAATTTGGGAGAATCGCTTGGCAGCAGTAAATGCGTTCGTGCCACTTAAAACAGCGTCGCACACAAATTCTCAATATCCATGGTTGCGTCCGTCGACACCCATCAACAACACCAAATTCTGCCACACTGACGCCGTTTTCAGTGCCGCCTCGCGCCAGCCGGCCACCGCGACAAAAGGAAATGGCGCCCCAAAAGACGGCGCCCAGATGCTGGCGCACCCTGCGGCGGTGCCTGTCGGCCTGTGTGCTGGCCTCGCTGCTGGGGGCCACCGCGGCCACCGAGACCCACCTGCACGGCACCGCCTGGGACCGCAGCATCGCCGCGACGCTGGACGCCGACAAGGAGCGCGTCCTGGAGGAGGTGTTCGAGGCGCCAGGCGGCGGGGGCTACCTGAACTACAAGGGGCTGGTGGACCTGTCCTTCGGCCACCGGCTGTACTGGGTGAGCCAGATCGAGCACGACGACGGTGTGTCGCTGGACATCGAGCTGGTGGACGGCAACAGCCTGTCCTGGAAGGTGCGGAACCTTGTTTCAATGAGAGTGGCATGATCCTATTAAATTACTAAAACAATTTCGAAATTTCCTCATTTTAAGACTTCCAGTACTTTTGAAATTAGTTCAAATTTCTAAAGTATGCTACTTCCTGTGTGCCAGATTGTATATCCTCTATTTTTCTGACACATTTTTTCTCCATCAATGGGAAAATCTTGTTCAACCAAATTTCGTCCGCAGCTGTGCATGTAAGTTTGGGGCATGCGGTCAAAAAATCAGGTCAATCCATTGAGTATTTAAAGTATTTGTGTCCTTTTCTTGGCATTATTTTTAGGCGTTCTTTCCTTAGCGGGGAAAGACGCGTTGGCGAAGGCGCGGTCATGTGGATGATTATATCATTTATGGACAGCCAAGTTGTTGCCTTCGATTTTACTTATTTAGATGTAGCTCGGTGTTAATGTCGTTTGGAATTGCAGGAGATTGTGTACGGACGGTTTTGGACCATTTTCAAACAGATGGAATCAAAGTTCCATGACAAATATTGATATGTTGTAAAAAACGGGGTGTACCAGGAATGTCGTGAAACCTGATTTTGGTAAAATGCGTTTCGGCCAGATTAAAGAGGACGACACTTACGAAGACAGCGCCGTCATTGCGACGCTCAACTCTGTCAGCAGTGGGCTGTACGAGGGCATAGACGTCGAGGGTAGGCAAACAGGATATGAAGATAAACGATGACAAATAGTCATAATAAGCTATGTAGATGTATTTTTCAATGTAAAAGGGAAGAAGTATTGCTATAAGAGACTTTTAACATAAATGGTCTTGCATTCACGACTTCATCACTTATTAGGGCATGACATCACAATTCAATCTGCTTTGTCATTGCATAATGAACAGCAATCTCTGGTAGGAACTTCCTGGTTCATAGTTGTTCTGTAAGCGCAGTTTGCCGCCATGCATTAAAGACATTTCATGGAAATGTGTCAGTAACGAGCTAGCTATTCCAGTGCTGTAATGATGGTGTATTTGTATAGTTACGGTGAATGTTAACAGATACGTGAAATCCGCATTTTGCGATTTCTGCAAAATAATCGACAAACAGGGCAGTCGACCCCCTTCCCATGCGTCGCGAAGCTATTGCTGTTGTGCCTGTCGCGAGGTGCCGGGAAGGGCAGTCCCGGTTATTTGATTAGGTCAGTGCGGCTGACTCGCCTCTTTCCAATTTCATGTACGCACCGAGTGTTATTTCTCCTGCGCATTGCTAATGAGAGCCCATTCTAGTTTGCTCCCGTGCCTCATTTCCCCGGCGAACTGTCAGCCGCAAGTGTAGTCAAACCTTCAGAAGAGAGGTGCGACGCGCGCAAGTCATCTGCGATTGGTCAGGTATTGATGCAGCATGGTGAGTGTTGCCGGAGCAGCGCCTGTGTACCAGAATTGCCATTTCTCACCTTCGGCGCACACCCGCATGCGCACACATCATGGTAATGAGGGTGCGCAATATTGCGGCTGCCTTTCTGCCGAAGCAATGCCAATCAACGCCAGGCCAAATAAACGCGTGTCATCATTATTGACAAGCGCTGATGCGTGTGCGTGCGGTATCTCAATGTCGATGCACTGGATTTGTGCATAAACATCTGCGTTGTGTTTGCGATACTGAACACTCACCATTGCGCCAACTTCTTCCCTTTTTCAGATCCATATATCCGACGTTTGAAGCGACTAGATACAAACACAGGACTCAATGCAATGACAATGTGCACGGCCGCGATTGCCACAATGCCGTACTATATTGAATCCCTGCCCATGGAAAAATAAAATTTACCTCTACGCTTTTATATCCCGCACTTTTCTTTTCAGTGAATTATCCGCTTTTTTGTGTTGCTGTCCCCGAATTGTGTTATTTTTATCCGCAAAAATATGCCAAACGTTACGTTGTTATGCGGAAGTATTGAATATTTCACGGTACTCGATTCACGTTCCCATAGCCTCCCTGGAACCCGAAGGCCGTGGATTCTGAAGGGAGATTTACCCAAAGGGAAAAGCGCGACTAGCGGTGTTGATATAACTCCACGCAAAAGAGATGTGCTGCATGTGTACCTGTCCTTCATATGTACCGGTCGTTGTACTGCTTATGATGGAAATCTTCTCGGAGAAAACGTCGTGGAAGACTCGGTACTTTACAGTGACTGCTCGTACCATTTTCCTGACGCGGAGTTCGGAGGCGATTGGTCGTAAAAGCCGCAAAGCTCTCCCTCCCCCAAGCGGACCTTGGTTCTTGTCCAGTGCGATCTTGCCCAATGGGAGCATCCTGAAGAATTCTTCAGGAGTTGCTCATCAGGACTCGGGGAACGGTACAGGGCAAAGAAGACGAAAATGGCGATTTCTCAATTGCAACTGCCTTTCGTCTCAGACGCCGTTTCTACATATCGCCGGCGCAGGATGCGGCGCAGGCACTCCGGGTGCCATGGCCCCACTGGCCGAGGGCATGCAGCCTCTTCTGTCCCAAATTTAGGTTACATATTTAGGTGAAGTAAGGTATATAGAGACATGCAGTTCAGGCAACATAATTTAAGTGAATTTATGTACTGAAATGTGGGTTCCAAGCGTTCTGGGCACGGCGCTGAGCGAAGAGATATGGGAGATGCTGAGGTGCCAGGACGTCGGGAATGTGTGCATTAATCATCATAACCATAATTAAGTTTTACAGAACAAGGCAATGAGGCAGCCGTCAGCTTCTATTTTGCCTGAGCAAAGCAGAGTCAGTGATCGGTTCGTTGAAATCTAGTGTGAAACACAAAGTAAATCTATGACTCTATGAACTTCCAATGCCTAGAAGCGATAATCTATGGTAATACATCAAACGAAGTGTCTTCGCGAGTTGGCCAGCTGGAGTTGAAGCAAAAAGTACTTTCGCATTGGGACGTCGAAAAACACAAGAGTGGCTTCGACGGATGTTGTCACAGGCTTCGCAGTGGAAGAGAAAATGGATCTTGTCTTCAGGAGCCAAGTGGCATAAAGGACACAATCTCCTGAATCACCTTGAATGCATCCATTCAAAAGTGGCACCAATGGTGTAGAATGCCATTACCGGAATGCAATCCGGTGGATTCTGCTGCACAGCGTTTCAAGCCATTTTAGGGGAAAGTTCAGAGATGTTATGTTCTGCAGGCATGCCCGTAGCTAAACAGTTCCCAGTTTCCCAAGCGAAATATACTCCCACCTTCAAGGATATTGTTGACAGTTTGAGCATAAAACCTGAATCATTATAGAATTATGTTTTCTCTTTCGACACATGTGGCACTGATTTAGTACTTTAATGGAAAAGCAGAGAAATTCAACAAAATTTGCGTCGTTCAGCATCTGCTTTTGTGCGATTAGGTACCCTCATATTATTCTCTTTCAGAGGAATCAGTGCCTACAGCGAAAGGGTCATTGTCGAGGTCGCATTCAAAATTCCCCCAGGATATAAAACTGAGGAAGAGAAGGTGTGATGAGCATCAGTAATTCAAAAACATTAAGCAATTAACAGATAAATAAGATTTACGCAGTGATAAATTGCATTATGGCTATCGATTTGGAGAATATTTGTCCATCTTTAAGTACATTGATTGAAATGTGGGTATGATAAATACATTGATGCACGTGGCGCGGAAAGTGCGTTTTATGCATATCATTGTATTCTATGATTCTCGAGCTCCAAATGCCACAGATCCACACCATTCAACTACAGCATTCTGCAAACTCGAATTCGAACCGTTTTCCGATACAATTTTGCTTTATAAAACATGGAAATGGTACTTCTCTCAGTGCACTTCTTAGTAAGTTTAATGCACGTGCTGAAGCATGCTTCTCACAGGCGAGTCGCAAAACCAAAAATGAGAATGGACATTGTGATTGATAATATTTCATTGCTGTTGATATTCCTTAAAAAGGAAATTCCACACAACGGTATTTTGTGGCATGATATAATTATCAAAGAGAATCTTTCAGGCCAGTCGCCAATGTTCTCATGTCAAGTGAGCTATTTTAAGCAGGGAATACAACAAAAATCATGTTACGACAGTCAAGGGGTTATTGAATAAATGGTGCACCACCTGCAATTACAAATCAAAATCAAGATGCCGCATTTTACATAATAGCATCAGCATATCCTTCAACTCTCAATGGTGCCATGCATTTCACCATTGCCACTCGATTCACAATCACCCCGCACTGCTATTTCGATTCAACTACATCTTGTTGCTCGAACACATCAAGTGTTCTTTGTGCAACGTAACAAAGATGCAGCAGCACACACTTAGTGTACTTACAGCGGCGAAGCGCCGCCATTGACTGCCTTGCCTGGAGAATACTCGTGGCGAACACATTATCCAATACCAAACAAGAACGAATGTTGAACCATTCATCAAATTACGGCCCCCCACACCCACACACACACCACCCACCGTGGATCATATAAGTAGACTGAACTGAAGTATTTCTCACGATTACGGCTCTCTATTGCATGATCTTTATTGGCAAGATTCGTGCGAAGCCTTGTGGATATATTTTGCGCGTACATCGCAAACGGCTGTGCATATCAATCGACGCACCATCGTTTGCGACGAGCTTATATTTCAGAATTTCTACGCTATCGTAGTTTGAAAAACGTGTTGGGCAGTGATTCATTCATGCGCGTTGGACTTTCAATGCGCTAGTAATGTGTGCAATATGTCCTGTAGTGAATTTACGTTTGGTCACGTAGATGTGCTTGGTTCACTGTCCCCAATGGCAGGCAGAATTGCGGAATATGTCAACATAAAATCGTGGGCATACATGCAAGGTATTGGTAGACAGTGTCATTGTCATGATGCGCCTGCTGTTGATGCATTTTATGTCAGAACTGCCATGCGTTGCCCAGGTAATTACAGATTCGCATTGTTCCAAATGATGAGAGCATGTACAAATTCTAGGTACTGGGCAGACATGCACACCAAAAGATCAACATCAGCAATCATTGCTGACGGTGATCTATCTCTGTATTGACTTAATGATGCAATGTACATGCGCACCTTTGCGCTCTGTGGCACTATGCCTCAGAATGCAGCGATGCGCACGTACGTTACATCACATTCACAAATTCCCAGTTCACGTGATGGTTACCCAGTGGCTTCCTGCAAGCGATCACTTGGGGGAGCCATTCTTGCCGAAAATCAAAATGCTTTAATGCACCGAGAGGTGCAGGCGCCACCAAGCCGCTTCCTGGAAAAAGTGGTGCAGGACTGAGCATTTTTAAGCTATTAAGTACTTTAATACTCACCTGTGCAAATTCTCCTGCAATGCTATTCTACGCTCCTTCTTCTGCGTCAGTATTCATTCTTTTCCCTTCCGCCGGCAGGAGCTCGCCTCCAAGTACTTTATGTCCGAGCTGGAGGAGTGTCTGTACGGCCTGCAGCAGCGCTTTAGCACGTACCCCTGCCCCTCGACCTCCGACTACCGGACCCACAATGGCCACTGCAACAACGTGCGCCATCCGCTCTGGGGATCCACAGGGGCCCCCATGCTGAGGATGCCCTTCAACGATCCAGACGACATGTGGGCATACCCGTTCATTTCGCAGACGAAAATTTAGTACTCGACAGGAGCGAATAGCAGAGTGGTGATATGTAATAGTGCAACACTGGTTTTCTGAAGAAATAGCAACTTAAACAATCAATGCATGTTGATGTAAGCGTCAAAATGCGTTGAACATCGTATATTTGACGTTTGACACGCGTTTGATAACATTTAGATTGCAAAGAACAGTAATGGGAGAGTACGATAAACGAGCGGGTGGTGAATGGAAGCAGCGCCAATAATTTAGTTGATTTGCGTGAACGTGATCATGGCTAATCATATATTTTTATGAAAATGATGAAACCGTGGAAAATTGTTTCCCGTGCATATTCGCAATGAAGTTTCTAGAAGTTCTGCGCGAATGGTCAAGTGCGGCATTTTCAGCGTAAGCAATTAGTTTTAATTCCGCGCTAAAATCTTAAATCCGATGCCTGTTTTTTCACACAATTTTACTTCAATTTGTTCCGAATTAGACCTCATAAATTAAAACTCCAAATTAGAGAAATAAATTCCGACGCCACCTACTCTGTGGCCATCTCAAGTCTGGTCGAAGAAGACGAGGCGGTGGGCCAGAACCCAATTTGCTGCGCGATCCCCATTTACACGCAAGAATGCCTATGGGCATGCCAGTAGAAGTGGCTGAGTAGGAGCAACAGGTAAGTACATAATCAAATAGAAAAAATGCAACAAATTTTCTTCGCTTTTCACCAAATTAACTTGAGTCCGAAACATTGGGCAGATGGCTGGTGGAAAGCAACCTGAACGAGCTGCGTCCCAGCGCCCGGGAAGTCAGCAACAGGCTCATGCACCAGGAGGACGATGACATGCCAAACGAGGCGTCGCTCAACATGCTGTGGGTGTCGTTTGGCCAGTTTATAGACCACGACCTGACCCTAAACCTCGTGCATGGAAGCGACTCCCCGCTGTTCAAGACCCTCAACATACCCGTCGCCAAAGGTGCTGATAAAGTCATTCTATCAAAAGACGTTAAAATTTCACCATGAAATATTCATGATACCACCTCTGTCTCAAAATTCGTGTCCCATCTGGGATTTTTCTTGCTATAGCCTGGAATTGTGAACTCAATCAATCAATCAATCAATCAATCTACCACCATATTTGGATTCTTTGGTTGATTAGAGGTGGATGTGGATCTCTCCTATGTCAATCACCACCATACAACATGGCATTTACAACATTTTCAAAAATACCCCTGTTCAATTACATGCAGGCTCTCAATTTCCAGCATTTATGGATTGGTAATATTCCGGTATGTCCCATCCAATTCACCAAAAATCATTATTAATTTATTTAAGAAAAAGAGTAGGCAATGATACAACCTTGTAACATTTTAACATCATTACTAATATAATCTTGGGGGCATCGTCTCTTCCAGCATGCTGAAATTCTTGCTCACAACAATTGGGTGTGTTTGCTTCAATCTATGGCATTTTCTTGGTTGATGTAAGTGTGTGCGGCCTTCAAAGCCTTGTCAAATCTGCAATACAAATGTTCTGGCACCCATCAGGGTCTGTTAGCTTTCGATCATCACTTGTGCGCGGCTGTTGTTAACACAGCAGATTTGGAGCGAACTGCAATCCTTCTTCTTGCAAACTCTATAGAGCACCACGCCCAGTCATGACTGCACACTAAACCACCAAAGCATACTTCTCTCCTAATGACAGCTCAGATCAATCCAACTCTGCTTAAGGGCAAGGGAAACATGCCGTACCCAACCCAATGGGGCTCCAAAAGCTTGAATGCTCTGCGAATAGCTCTTCACACGGCGCTGCGAAATTGCTTCAGTGAGTTATCCTAATTCGTGCAGTTTTGTCTCCGCCTGTGCAAATTGGAGATCGGGCACCACTTTTGAGGCACAGGTAACATGAATAATATATGTTGAAAATTATAAGAGGCCATCTAATGAAGTTTGATGAGGCCAAGATGGTATCGACCGCAAATCCCTCCGCAGGCGACCGGCTGTTTGAGCAATTCGCGAGCGAGGGCTCCGGCTGCTCCGACTGCGCCGAGAACTACATCGCCTTCGCGGGCTCGCAAAGGGATCGAGACCTCCACGGCTTCAAGTACCCCTTCAACCAGTTCAACGACCACACGTCCTTCCTCGACCTGTCGCAGCTGTACGGCAACGACAAGTCCCGGGGCATACACCTCGCAGCTGTACGGCAACGACAAGTCCCGGGGCATACACCTGAGGTCAAGGACGGTGAGGCGCTCACGGGTTGGGAGGGGTTCATAAAGCAAATGAGGCACATTTACGGCATTTGGTAATCGACGTCGCTGATGAGCTGCTCTGCTGTAGAGCGATCCATTTTCTGTGCCTGAGTTCACGGAAAATTTGGGAAAAGTGGGGAATTTCGACGGGGATACACACGCTAACAGTGCGCGAACACAATTCAGCGCAATCTAATCCAGGACTCACAAGAGCAGAAGCTGATGGACAACGCCCCAGCGCCATCGGAGATTGTCGCATTTCGCTTGCTGGATTCAATGCGTTGCTTAAAGCAATGCCAGCGTGATGTGGCAAGGGGTAAAATGAGATTAAATATATGAAACATGCGGGAACTGGCGAATGAATGGTAAATGCAAACAAATCGCCATACTGAAAAACCAAGAAAAGCAAATCAACATGTGATCCGCTGGGCAGCGTTAGATGCCCGGGGCCTTGTCAAAACCACGCCAGTCTTTTGCAAACTGCACTGGACAGGTACTGCGTGTTTATATGAATGTTTGGAATTTTGAATGGATCCCGGTGGGAGCGACTACCATAATGACGGACACAATATGCAGAGTCGACTGAATCCCTTCTGAAGCAGTCGAGGCCCAAAGCTGCTGCCTATTACTGCTGTACATTTATAACATTGTTACTGCTATTCATGCCTCATGCTGTACATGCCTGGGCTGTTTGACATTCGCCGAACCCGATTCGCGGACTGCCAACAAAGAAGATCAACGCACTCATCTCGCCTGCTGAAACTTAAGAACTTAAACTCTTCAAAATCGGGCGGGTGATGGGGATTAGGGAAGCTATAGAACCAGCCATCTTGAAAATGGGGGCACAAGCAGGAGGAGCTTGGCGAGCATCGCTATTTTGAGATGTGTGTTTGAGGGCGTAAATTTCCAAGCTTAGTTAATGGGTTTTAGCTCTAAGCCAGAAAAGCATCGGATATTATTCAATAAATTCCTGGCTTGATGCAGGGACACAACATTGATCATATTGCTTCTCCCGATAAATGAAGGTTCAATGAAAATTGAAACAATAATAATGGATGCCGCTGACACAACCACCTTATTGTGGATATAATTATGAATGTAGTAATACTGATAACGTGGATAGTGTAAGCGTTATGGCTTATTGACACATTTCTTGAATGTGATTGCTTGAAACCAGCTGCATACAGAATGCGTGACTTTTTATGACTTTGCTTTTAGAAATATGCATATTTTCTGGTTTAGTTTCTCATATTTAAGAATGCGATGCAACGCCACTAAAATAATCAAACATACGTACATCCTCCACCCGGAATGAATGGTCGTCTACTTGAGAGACTCCCAAAAGTCACAAAAGGAGTTCGTAAAACGTTCGCTTACCAAACATTCGAATAAAAATTTCTAGGAAAAACATACTCAGTCGCACTACGTATGGGGCACCCTCGAAATCGCCTAAAATTCACGAGAAATGTGCATTCTGTTTCGCACGCTGTTGAAGATCCGCGCGGTTCTGGGGCACTACCGTTTCAGGCGTGTTAAAGCGAAGTCGCTATTGCCGTCGTGGTGCAGGGCAGTGTCCCTCGCGTGGTATAGCACTTGGCGAGCGCGCTCAATTGTGTTTCAATCCCCATCGAAGAATCGCGTTGCCGCGGCGTCGACGATGGCCGAAATCGGGACCGTCCCTGACATCCGATGCTCAGACTTGCCACAAGCGGAAAAGGCCAAACCCCAGGGCGTTCAAACTTGTGCCGTCACTTTTATCTGCCCTGCATCTTAACCTGCTTTGACATTGGGCCTGGATTGATCACTGAATCGAGGGCTTCGCGCGTGGCTGGCCCCACACACCAGAAATTGCCCATAGCGGGCAAAGTGTATGTGCGGTCCGCCACCCTTCGCAATCTACCCACTCTCCACTTGTGAGAGAGACACAAACTTATCTACTTGACCGTAACCTCGCGTTCCAAACTCGCAATTGTCGAGGCAAGGATCTACTTTGCCACCTGGCCCTAGAAGCCATCACCCTACTCGTCTGCAGTTGAGTAAGGTGATTGCCACCCCATTCCCTCGTACTTCTTCGAGGGGCTCGCAAGTCTTTGTGCGGTGTTCCTCACAGCAGCGATGGAGGCTCAAAGGTCGCGGCCCAGAAGCCTGGGCCGGAAGTGCATCCCTGAAGTGGATAATCTATATCTCGAATTAGGGCTAGGAAGCTACGGCGACTTCCACGATCAAGCCCTCCAAGACGCGTTTTCTACCGCTTTGATTCTTCTTAGGGACCTCTCCGAGCTTCTGTTAAGGCGGCGTGGACAGTTTTGCACGGGCGGCATTTTTTGGTCGCCGCAAAGACATGCTCCTCGCCGTCGCGAAGGACCACCGTTTTGGTGACTTTGTTCAGAAACGGGTGTTTTTTTGTCGGGAGGACAAGGGTCCTCCCCAGTGAGGGCTCACTACAAAGCACATTCAAATCCTAATACTTAAGGATGGACTTAAAATTTGACCGTGTACACCAGAAACACAGTTGCAGTTTTGGAAGAGATTTTATTGAAAACCGAAACTTCCATGATGGAGAATTAAGGCGCCAAATTCACAGACGGCAATTAATTCTGGACGGAGGAAATATTAGGTCAAGCGATATGAAAATGAAAACTGGCAAAACTCTTGTTGTAATACGCTTTGATTCCTGTAGATAATGATTCCTGCGAGATATCTGCCAGGAGTCTCGTCAGTTAACTGAAAGGAAAAATTGCAGACACTAACAAAATTTGCCTGACTAATACAAGTCTGAAATGCTCAAATCATAAAGTTCTTTTACCGATTCATGAAAATGGACTTACGTGACTCTTCTGCGTTGCAGGGAGGGAAGCTGTGGACTTCACGCGGGAATTTGATGGTAATTGTCACATAAGCTCGTTGACAAAATGATTAAGAATGTGAAATGGGACATTAGGGCATCATTTTCAGTGAAGTCAGTTGTTGGACAGCCTCTGTAGTGCGTGCAGCCGAGAATATACATGGAGCCGGTGCTTTGGATTCCAATGTATTACGTGCTGATCTAAGCAAGGAGCTCCCCCGCAAATCGTAAAGCACAACGGGATCCTTTTCCAGCAGGAGCCGATGCAGGGTACCAAAGAATGATCTAGAAAGAAAGCATCAGTGTTCGGTCAGCGTTCGGCATCCATGCGAAGGGGTCCTAACCATAAGAGAGAAAATACAAGAAAGGAAAGGAGAGAAAGAGCCCGTCAGGTCATGTCCCAGATATCCCAGAACGTGTCGAAATATCTCGATGTATCCCGTGTCTGTTGCCCTGTCCGGCTTCCAGCACCGATCACGAGCCCGTCAACGAGAACAGAAATCTCTCTAAGAAAGGAGACGGGATTGATGTTCAGTACGTGCCCGTCGCAAAAGTCCGTTACACGAAGTTTACACCAAAAACGTCACGTACAATGTTCATTCTTCTGCCCCCTCGAACACTCGCAACACAGCGTCCACCTAGCCCTCGGCAGGGCAACGGCCGCGCGGAGCAATAATTCGTTTTGTAGCCATTCCAGCGCGCCTGGCTGCTGGTCCCCGGACCCCCCCCCCAAGTCTGTATGTGCTGTCCTTATGTACAATGAACTGTATTTACACTGCATTTACCTAATTTGACGCGTTTTGTGCGCAAAAACGTAAAAACTGTATTGGCGTAGAAAAAAAGACGTAAATGTGATCAGTTTCAAGGGCGTAAATGATAAGCCTGGATTATCTTGCTGTGCAATTCAGCCCCTCAACAAAGGGAACAAGATCAAGATCGGCCTGTCGAACGACCCCGCCATCTCAGATGATTTTTTCGCGGCGGGAGACATTCGAGCCAATGAGCAGGTCAGACCACTTTCTGGAGAGATTATGCCCTGGGCTAAAACTGGGTCAGTTTTTTGGCCAAATTTGTAGTATTATCAGCAATTTATTTTTATTGTATATCGTGCATCAATACCTCAAATACTGGGATCTTCATCAGAAAGCCTGAGCTATTGCAGTGCTTTCCATTCAGCGTAACATGTGCCAATTTGGTTGTCCGTCATCTCCGTCGCAAAATCGATATAGCGGAACAGCTAAGACCATGAATTCTTTCTTAAATTAGCATGAAAATTTTTTTCCCACATAGCATATTTGAATATACAGTGAATTTAGGAACTGCAATGAATTTAGGACATTATTTCAGTCGCCTCACAATCAAAATATACCAATATTGACACAAGGCCAATAAATGCACATTTTGCACTGTCATTGACTGCGCTCACTCTGTGTGAATTGCTTCAAATCGTGAATTATAAGTGAAATTTAAGTCTAGCGAGAGAGGCAACATCTTTAGGTTCTCGCATATTGTGCTTCATCACATGACATGGGCGTGAACTTTCATTGATGTACGGTATAAATTTTTCATTATGCCACTACATTTCGTGATTGCTGGGATAATTAGGGTTACTATATTCGGGCATCATTTCGTATCAATATCTGTCATTTGGTATTTGAATTGAGCTTCAAGGACTTGTTGATCAAAAGGCTCGTGCTTTCACTGATCGATTGCTTCATCGATGGAACGATAGATGGAAATAAATTGATTTACTGGAAATTGCAACCACGATTTTTTGTAAAAACATTGACTGACCGCTTTTAGGCAATATTTGGTAAGCTCATTTGACCAAAAGAAAGCCCTGCATTTTAATCCTACGTCGATATGTAGTATTTCTTGGTTCAAAATTGATCGAAATTTCCATCACATTGCCTTATATTTGCAGCATGAAATGGGCGATTATTAATGCTCAATGTTTATGTGCATCAAATTGCCATTGAAACACAACAATGTCTTCAAATAAGTTACCGTTGAAAATGCGCCTTTTGCTCATAATGAAAGCGTTCAAAATCTTTAGAAATGCGACTTTCTTTCAAAAGTACGCTTTGGGGCGCTTCCGCAACTCGATGCGGACCCGTGTCGTACAGGTCATTTCGCAGACTCGAAAACAACAGCGCCCCATCTGTCATTGGTCCATTGGATGACCCATTGACTCTAAAATTAAGCGACCCATCCAATGTATTGGATTATATTAGTACCTACATTACATCCATGTTGATTTTCCGCCAACTCCATTTTGAAGATTTGATTTAACTCCCACCCATCTGTCTGTGTCCACTGCCGCTGTGCCGAAAGACACATTTGACGTGCTGAAGAGAGCATGTCCCGGTGCTCCTGAGCGAGCAAAACGTTTTTGAGTCAATTATTGATTACTGATTGATTGCGTCACCCCGCAGCCGTGGCTGACCACGCTGCACCACATATGGCTGCGCGAGCACAATCGCGTGGCGGAGGAGCTGGAGTCCCTGTTCCCCTACTGGGACGACGACACCCTGTACGAGGAGGCCCGCAAAATCGTGGTGGCCGAGTACCAGATGATCGTGTACAACGAGTGGCTCCCTCTCTTGCTGGGATTCGGCGCCCTTGGGAACTACACCGGGTACAACAACTGTGTCGACCCCACGTCATGTGAGGCCTGGGAAGCTTTCACTCGGCGGTGCAGCCATGCGTCTGCGAGCGGTGGCACCTGCATGAAAGTAGAGCCACTAAACTTTAGCGTTAGCCTTTCGTTAGCTTCAACGCATGTAAGGAATTGGCGTGGGGGCCAAACAGCACGAAGAACTGCTCAATAATGTGGGAGAATATAGCGTACCCGTTTGATCACCTTGCGTCAGCTTCTCTTGAGAGAGAGTTCTTGCAGGTCTGTGGTAATTGGGAGTGGCGGCAGTCGCTACCGCCGTCGCTGCAGGATGTACGTATGCGGGCGCACGCTACGCGTGTTAATGCGAGGGAGAGGGCCTGGTGCACTACCCTGTCGCGTCGCTGGTGGCCTCGACCATGTCCTTGTGTGGCCACTATTGTTGAGTTGGCTATCGCAAGCATTGCTGCCGGCGGGTATTGCGACCTGGCATGTCTATTTCAGGAACTCAATGCTCCCAATAACAGCATCCTCCAGGGCATTGATTGGGAATCACAAGTTGTACCGTCCTGTTGTCATTTGATTTGCTGTTCTGACGCTGCGGCTACACCAATGCTTGATTTCATTCATTCGTCGATGCTTCGCTGGTGTGCTTGATGTTATTACTTCACAGGTCCTGCCGCACTATGCTTTCCATCGGATGTCGTCAATCTATTTTTCTGCAGCGCCCTTCAGTTTAGCACCTAATTAAATTTAAGGGACTGACTGATATGTACTTTTCAAATGTATTTTCGGCGTTGGCGTGCACTGCAGCTGCCTTCTTCTCGACAGTGGCCTTCCGCTTCGGGCACACGATGGTCTCCGGGGTGAGCACATTCCTCCTGAGGAATGTACTTTTTTCTCCTGACAGGAGAAAAAAAAGTACAATGCGAGTAGTGTAAAGTACTGAAAATGTGATTACAGACCCTACAGATTGCGTTTGAAATCATGAGATTTAAGATACCGCCTTTTTCGAAAGAGGAGTGAGCTTACCATATTTTCTTCACATCAAGTCATCCATTTCGTTCGGGTATTTGCATTTTCACGTATTGATATGCACGTTATTACTAAAAATATAATAATTCAATGATTTGAACGGAGCATCAGTGTAAAATGTCTTGTGAAATTCTGCTTCTGTCCAAATGTCCTATCGGCTTTACGGTACATGAACAAATTGGCGCCCTGTCCAGTTCAGAACCAGAATAGTGAAGAATTTTTTCATTTTGAGGTA
Source organism: Ostreobium quekettii (assembly GCA_905146915.1). Classification (NCBI taxonomy): domain Eukaryota; kingdom Viridiplantae; phylum Chlorophyta; class Ulvophyceae; order Bryopsidales; family Ostreobiaceae; genus Ostreobium; species Ostreobium quekettii. The sequence continues at coordinate 39,057 of CAJHUC010003006.1, read as the reverse complement.
CTTTTTGATACGGAAGTTTGTTTTTTGAAATCCGTTGCAATTACATTTGCCAAAATCATGGCAAAGCAAGCCCTGTCACCAAGCTGGGGATGTCGGGCAGTGTTCCCAGGAAACACCATGCAATCCAGTCTGCATTTATGTTCGACTGTCACCAAACGGGCCCCAAAACTGGCAGCAAAATCCCCAAAGAAAGAAGCAAGACACGGAAGTTTGAGCACGAGTACAGAAAACTGTCTTCCAATGTGACTATATTCGCAACGATGGTGACGAAAGTACGCAAAGCTTTCTTATTTGCATTTGCCACCTGTCCAAGCAATTTACTTGGCCCATAATAGCAATAACTTGGATGTCATTCAAATAAATATAAATGAAAACCTGATTGTGTGAATTTTTGCAGAAATTGTGTCTGGCTAACAAACGGCTGGAGAATTTAAGATCCGTAAAGATCAGCGAAACATTTTTCAATGAAGATTTTTGGGACGAAGAAGATGTCAGCGTTAACAGACTGTTCTTCGGCGCCGTCACCAAGGTAATGGTATACGCACGTGAATCCAGTATGTGTACCTGCATATGAAATGCAGGTAATAATGGTGATATTAATATAACATATTGAAAACGTAGGAAAAATACCAGCGGAGATGGATCATTTCTCGCCTGCTTTTGCCCATAATTGTAGCGCACTCCAAAGCTGGCTTGGATTTTTCGTGTACGGCACCATTTTTTTCCTATTCTTTTTTACACAGAGGACGGCTAAACAGAGAAACGCCCGCTTTTGTCTACATTGATGCATTTTCGCGGCGATCAGACATACCCAAGTTGCATGATGAAGTGGCAGAAAAGTGATCAGTCCGCCGGCCCCTATAGCACCCACAGCACTGCATCCACCTCGCTGTCGGCAAGGGCAATGGGGGGCGGACATCCTCTGTCCACTCCAGTGCGCCTGCCTGCCGGAATACGTTCGTGTGGACCCGCTGAATCTGTGTGTATTGGCTGTATGTGCAGAGGGCCCATGTTTGCGCAATTTATGCGCAAACGAGCAAAACTGCTTTAATTCGCAAGGATACACAAAGAGGAAGCCAGATTCAGAAAAAATCTACTTTAAGAAGTAGTAATAGACGTCGTATGATATTCAATGATGGATCCATTACTGCCACTAGGAGAAAAAGGGCCAAATGACACGTGTTCAAACGTGTACAAAGTCTACGGGTTTGCGTTATTTTTGTGTTGTTAGTGTGAGCAGTTTTTGATGAAACGCGTTTTAGGTGTTTTCGCAAAAGTGTTATTTGGTCCCTTTTTCACTAGTGTGCAAGACAAGGCATTTCGTTTGAAGCAATTTCAAAGCAGGGCTTCCTCGTTTACATCGGGCAGATGGCAGCCATCTCTATGTTACATGCTCATTGAAAGCATGCGAAATGTCTCCTCATTCAGCGGAAAACAGAAGGACTGAAATTTGAAATGATGATTTGATAGCTTGACATAATTAATCACCAAAAATTCTTAACGCTTGATTTACCAAATTATTAGCAAAATTATCTCTTGTTGGCTTGTTCTTTAATTCGTTATTGAATCGAATCAGGGATTGATTGGCTTATTCATCGGGATATTACCTGGTATGCAGGAAGCGCAAAAAGTGGACGCCTCGATACACAACGAGCTTCGCAATGCACTCTTCAACAAAGTCGATGACGTGAGTTTTTTCTGTGTTGAAAATTGCTTGCATTTCTCATCCAAATGGGCTAAAGCAACCTGGCACGAAAACTTGTAATTGGTATCAACTTTGTATAAATGTTACCAATAGGGCCCTCTTTTACAGCAAGAAGCTTACTGCCTCGGCCACCTCTGGCCCGATATTCCATCTGCACGAGCTGAGATCCAATCATTTCATCCAAAACAGCCAATTCGACCCAAGAATGAGGCAATGGTCCATCTTTTTTGCATTAAAATTGTAAAAAGTGTACTGCAAGTACTGAATCCTATGCCGTTTCTCCATTTTCCCAAATTTGGTGCTTTTCCAAGGCCGCTGGGTGCGTATCCGCCGATGCATACCTTTGAAAATGCAAGCTTTGTTGATGCAACCATTCGGCACCCAACTTTGCGCCCTAGGGGCGTCAATGCTTCTTGGTTGGAGAGATTGAGCGGGGCCACTGCGCGGGTTGTTGCCCCTTTGATTGTCGTTGAAGTAGAAACAAGATACAATATTATTATCAGTTAATAACTGAGACACAATGCGTCATGCACAAAAGATAATCTCATGTAAATAGCACATATGGCTTGGTAAGTCTCACCTTCTGATCAAAATCACGGTAAACATGGCTGTATACTGCGATTTACATTCGCTCCAGCGAGAACTGTTTGTGGGCCGGCGCAATGTGCATTCCTTGCTCCCGTAGCAGTTGAACATAGGTTAAAGATTGATTTCAGAAGCTACGGTTGGATCTGGGAACTCAGCGTGACGAAATGAGGTTGCTCCTCGCACAGGGCAAGGCCCCTGGTTTCGACTTGGCAGCCGCCAACATCAACAGGGGACGCGACCACGGCATACCCTCGTACACGGACGCCAGGAAGAACTTTGGGCTGCCCGTGCCGGACACGTGGGTAACGAGGGGGCTTGGGTGCGGGGACTACGGCAGCTGCGGCCTTGATCAGCTGCTCGAGGAGCCGGATGACGTGCAGAAGCTCATCAGGCTTTACGGGAGGGATGGGCTGAACAACATGGACGGTGGGCGGGACTTGGCCTTGCTTGCGCCAATGGCAATGACACCAATAGTGTAGAATGATTCTTCTCATCAGAAGTACACGCATCATGAAAGGATTAATTGATTTCAATTATTTAGTTTTCAGCATCCATTCTCCAGCTTATGCGATGCACAATATGCATCTGGTGCGCGTGGAACACGATATACATGTAATATGCGTGCACGACATGTGTACTATGCATACTGCGATTGCGTGCGTTATGGCTGCGCGAATAGAGTCGCTTTGATGCGTAGTGTGTGCCATGTTTAAATTATACATGAATTGCATTACGACACAACATGCCATGTCACAGAATATCAAAATGGAGTGATCACTCCATCACTCCAGGTCATGAGCTCACAGCTTGCGTCTGAACCCCAAAGGCAATTGTTTCTATTTGAGTGTTTCTCTCACTTTGTAAAGTCACCGCTGAACATAAATTCATGATCTTGTGCCCTCCAGCGTTTCCGCTGTGCCTCATGGAGAAGATTCAAAGGGACAAGGGCGCAATCGTGGGGGAGACTCTACATGCCGCAATCAAAGACCAGTTCACGCGACTGAGGGACGGCGACAGATTCTACTACGAGAACGTGGACTTTCCGTGCGAGCTGGACGGATATGAGCACCTCCAGAACATATTGATGGTGCGGAGCTGTTTCATTTCTCTTATCGGAGTCATGGGTCTGTGCACTGAATGAAAATGTATGAAAAATACTATGCTTCTACGAAATTCTACGAAATTAGTAGGATATTGTCAAAACAGAGCCTGGCCGGGTATAATTCTTCATGCGGTTCGTCCGAAATGCGATTACCATGAATGAATGGCGCCCAAAGATAGGGGCAATTTGAAGAGGAGTGATCGTATGCCTCTTATTAATATCTAGCGAGGAGGGCCATGAAATATACGTCCTGGAAATTGCAAGCAGATATCATCTTCACACAGTTTGCTTTCCGGCTTGAGAACGCAGATTGGGCGAACGCAGATTGGGCGAATCCCGTTCCGTGCAACAAATTAGCGTTCACAGCAGTGGCTCCTCGAAATGTGCAGAGTCACCCCGAGGCATGTATAGAGAACAGCAGAAAAGAGTCCATACTCCAACCTCGGAGATTGTGCAATCTTTCTGCACGGCAATGCACGATAACAGTATTGTTGGTCGCCCTTCGATTGGAGCCGTGTACGTTGACAGTATGCCATCAATGTTTGAGCTTTTCGCTTTCTTGGCAAGGGAAGTTTCGAGGGCGTCTCCCTTGTCCGGGCTGAACGGCACCTGGATTACTAAACGTAATGCATGGTAGTCAATGCAATGCAGTTTTTGGCAACAGAAAGTTCTGGAGGAAAGCCCCCCCCCCCCGCGTGATCAATGGTGGCAATAACACACGCCAGGACAACAGGGCCAAACAGCACTTGTTCAGACGTGTACAAAGTTTACGGGTTAGGGTTATTTTTGTTTTTTTAGCATGCAGAACTTTGATGAAATGTGCTTTATGTGTTTTCGCAAGAGTTATTTGGTCCTTTTTTGCTATATAGCCCTCCGGAAATCACCCAAGAGTAGGTGTGACGAGGGCTAGAAAGGGCACCTTTCAGGGTATGACTCGCATTAAATTTCAAGTAAAGTACAGTTGCACGTGCAGTTTGGGAGGCCAGTACACGTGCACACAAGTTCGCTGAACGGAGTACATTTGAAAATCCGAGTACGAGTGCAAGCGCAAGTGCAGCGGAAATTTCTGTGGTTTGATTTTTTCAATTTGGAGGCTCTGCAGCCTTGCCACCTACTTGGCGGAAACTGTGGATGTGACAAAAAGCGAGCCTCTGGATGAAGAAAGTTGCGGGTGTCCCGCCAGGGGAAGGTGAACATGAAGACCATATTCCTGCGCAACATGAACGGCGCCAGGGAGCCAGAGAGAGTTGCAGAATTGAACAAAACGCTTCCAGAGAACGTCTTCCTGACGCCCCCCGCCGACGGCCGAAGGCAGTGCACTCCCCCATTGCCAATACTCACGGTGAACATCCCAATGTCGAACATTCATATCTGCAATGCACAGAGCTCCGCGTTCAATTGGCATTGCAAATAACACAGTATTGACAGAAGCCACAAAGAAAATTCTGAAGGACAAGTATATGAGAACAAAATGTGAACTTGAGTTGTACATTGCGTTGAACTTGGATCAAACAAAACGTCTTGAAAAGCTGTACATCTTCTGTGGTTGGCTTCCAATGGCTTTTATAAACGTTTCGTAAGCTTCTCAATCAATTTAATGTCCTGCATTGCACAGCAAGATTTACAAATCTTGCATAATGATACTATTATGCTATGCAGATGCAAACCTTATGTAAAAGTGGTAGAGGACCCAGTACTTTGCAGCACTTCTTGTAAAGCACTTTTCTGAATGATCTGAGACCAGATTGATTAATTATGAGGTACTTCATCTGTCTCAAATCAAATGAAACAACTTGTTGGCAGGCTAAATTTGTAACAATTACTCGTTTGCTTTTCCTTAAAATACAACCACAGCACCTGCTATACAAACAGTAGTTGCTTGAAGAAATTCATAGTGAACGATTAAGTAAACTGCATTCGGCAACGCATTGAGCCTACGCCACACCAGTCCAGAATTTGGTTCCTCCCAGGCCATCCCACGCCTGCCAAAAACTAGGCTGGGGTGCCTGGGGTGGCACCCGTGCCTGGGGTGGCCCAACACACAAGTGCAGCCCCTCTTTATAAACTAAGGGAACTGGAAGGGTAGAGCGGCCAGTCTCGCTCAGATTATAACGCAACGATCGGTACCGATCGAGATGGACAACCGGAAGAGATAGCACGTGGCTGCCCATTTCGCCATCGTGGATTTGAGGAAATCCCGGCCACCGTCCACGGCGACGCAAGGACATATCTGGGATCTGCCATTGCCAACAGTTCTCCTGGTGTCCAAAGACTAGCCGCGGAACCGCTGCATGTGTCGTACGCTTTCCGTTCGTTACCGATCTCCAACTAATGGCGTTTTTGGCGCGATGAACACCTACACACAAAAGGGCAGCAGTCTCACCAAACACGACCGATGGAGGGTGTGGATGCTCCATCGGAGGCCCTAATTGGTGCACAGCGGTGCTGTTGCGTTCCGCAAGGAAGGCATCCAAGATCTCTTGCAGCAGCGTCTTTCAAAGTGGCTTGAACGGCAGTCGAAGTGCTGCTTGTGGCCTGTGTCGGGCACAGGCGCTTCCAGCGATCTGTGCGCTGCTGTGCAGGGAACTCCGTGGTTGTGAAGTTCGCCGATTTCTCCGCTGCCGATGCAAATCTGAAACGCTCAATAGGCTGTCGAATCCACGGTCGCGATTGACGATCGAGCGGTACGAAACTTGGTTCCCCGGCTCCTATGCTTCGAGAAGAGAGGCTCCGACCTGCAGCCACAACGGCGGCACCAGATATCCATTCTGCGCTGCGCATCGACAGTCACAAAGCGAGAGAACTGGCGTTTTCGGAAAGTCCCATGGGTTCAAAGTACAACCGTCTGACCAATACTTATTCGTTTTGTGCAAAAATTTGATAGCATATGATAGATTCTGGGCTGTTCTCTGGTCAAATTTTCAAGAAAAATAGTAAGTAAGTGCTGCAAATGTGGCCTCCCAAACAATCTGTTTCATTCAGACAAAATGACATTAATACTTCAGAAGTACTGATAAAATCTCCCATGACTTTCATTTTTTAATATTGAATAATGCCGAGTTGTTGATGGATTAAATTACCGATCAATCATTTGCGATTTGCATGTGACGCCGTTGCGCCTGCTGTGCAGCCCTCGAGCCACCCTGGGCTGGACTGCCAGGGCAGCGTGCCCCGCGTCAAGCGCTACTTCTGGCTCCCTGGTCGCCCCAGCCGCTACTGGTACAACCGCCAGGGCTCCGTCAGGGCCGCCTACATCTGCGACCTCCCCGGCCCCCTGGTTGACAACCGCAAAGGCTTCAAGACTTATTCAGAGGCCTGGAGGACATGCGGGTGGGGAAGGCGGCAGCGGTGGCCGATTACGAGGAACGACAACGACTTATTTGGTGGGAGAGATGGGCGAGAAGAGTCTGAGGTGTTTGAGTTTGACGAAGGGAGAGCCGAGGTTCTGGAGGAGGTTGAGGAATTGGATCCCCTGCCGGCGGTGGCGAAGAAGGGCGGAGCGGCGGTGGTGGGCAGACCCAGGGACACGCCCACTTACGACTTCTGAAGCGGTGGGGCCGGCCGGGCTGAGGCGAGAAAGCCGGCCTAGTTAATCGGAGTACTAGTTTTGATGCACAGATGTTGCGTGAGGCTGCTTGGCCCCTGAGATATCTCGGCGATGGGCTGTGTCGGGTGGGGAGGTGGATGGGTGATGCACATGGTGTACGTAAAGAACAAGCAAGGAATGCATGGCGCAGGGTGTGATGCTTGCACTTTGGGCTCGAGTCAGAGAGTTGAGTATGTGAATTACGTCGGTGCATCGGAGAGTCGCTTGTGGTTGGCCAATCCAGGCATATTGATGGGCCGAATTTCGGCGCAGCCGGAAGACGTCCGGGCACGTTGGCAAGTCAAGCCACGCAGTCGGGGCTGCCCCGGCGGGGTATTCGAAACAACGGCGGCGCTGTCCCAGTTGGCCATCGGTGCGGTCACCAATGTTGACGGAGCCGGTGTATGTGCGGCGGACTCGGATGTCCATGCTGACTGAATCCCTTGCTGCCGAAATGGGAATTGATTATTTCATTCTGAGCTGCGAACGGCCCTCCGCGGTGCCAATTTCATCAAGCGCCAAGACACGAATCATTTAATGGACCATTTCGATATCGTCGATTTCGATGCACTGAGTGTGGTTGATGCTGGGAGCCGTCGACGACTGCACGCGCCCAGCACTCAGTACTTGGGCAGCCGCTATGTTGAACCTGTCGCGCTTAGCGTTATTGTGGTGCTCATGGAGTTGAGGTGAGGGGCAGGCTTGCGTTGATGAGGTATGGCGCATTGCCACAAAGCCTACATCATCTGAGAAGAGCCCAAAACCTCCCTCAGGCATTCAGCCTTCACAGGTCCACCCACAACGCTAGGTGTACCAACATCAGCACAATGTCTTCCCTTGCTGCTTCGGGCTGAGACGCGATTTGACAGGAAGGGCTGAAAGGGGCGGGTTGACGCTCGGCGGTATTTTACAGTGAGCACAGGGCAGCTGTGTAGTGCGTACATCTGTACTGGTGGTAGTATTACACAGAGTATCTATACTCGCGCTCGTCGAGCAACATCTGCCCCTGAAACTCCCCATTTGGCAAAAAAGTCATGCTAACCCTCAAAGGCGCTGTCCGAAAGCGCTGCCCCATCACCCCGCTGCATGCTCCCTCATGCGTTTGAAGACTTTTCCCACAGCGCCAAACAACCACTCTGAAAAATTCCACGCCGCTCAAGCAAACTGTCAGCCAGGGTCCCTTGCATTCACTAAGCCCAGCATCTAGCTCTTCTACCCGGGGGGATATCCCAATGCACACTCGCTCCACACCCCTCTCCTCGAATAAAAAATCACCCGGAAATGCACTGCAACCCAAGATCTGCCTTCTCCGCTGGCAGCCCAGTTCCCGTACAGTCATCGTCTGCGTCAGTCAACCTCTGAACACTAGCCAAAATTGAACGAAGAACATGATCCAAAATTATACACATTCACTGTTTCCTAGGAAGCGGCGTGCTACTGATATACACATTCCCAGCAACTGAACAAAGTTTCGGGCCTGCGCAACGGGGCAGTAAACATTCTCATGGCAGTGGCGGCCCTGCCACTGTGAAACACCCAATCGCCACTACCAGAGCCTCGCCAGGAGCCAACACAAAGTTCAAATGCCGCTGCGGGCCACTCAATGACGAGAGCATGGTTACCACCAAGTCAGGCGGCACCGCTCCCGGACAGCCAATACAGCGTCGTCCAACTCCGCCAGCCTACGAATCGGAAAGTGTCACTCACTACGCTGCAAAGACGCTGCCCGTGCACCACATAGCCTAAGGTGCTGGCGTCGAGGAGTTAGTCAATGCGCAGCGGAGATGGCGACTGGCAGCATGCATCTGCGGTGGTATGGAGCCGCTTCTTCAGTCGCAAGGAGCGGCGTCGCTGCACCGCGTTGACGCTCTTCGGCCAGTGGGAAGGCAGCCGCCCCGCGCTGCCATCGCAAAACAGCTTGAACTCATTGCCTTTCTTTTGATCCCTTTCCCTATCCAATTTCTCACTTTCGTTCCTCTTAATGAAGACGCTATGTCGATTTTGATACGCTCATTGCCAATTTGATTTGTACTGCTCGAGTCGCACATCTGGCTCATCAGTGTATCAAACAGAACAACGCAGCGGTACATGACAGCGTCCTGACCCCCAAGCTATGCCAAACCAAAATCCTCACGGGCCAGGGAAAACTGCCATTCGAGAAATACGGAAGCACATTGAATAAATCGACGCAGGAACGAAAAACAGAGGGGCATCCAGCAGGGGGCCGCATGTGGTTCCCGCGAGTTATACTGGGTGGGGCCACTTTCCAGGCAATGCAAAATGTGACTTGTTGAACACCGCAAATGCAGGGCCCGGACGTACGAGAGCAGGGTGATATTGGGAAAGGAACCCCATCTGCATATGGAGCCCCCTTTCCAGTCAAATGCACCAGTTGTGAAGCACGTCCTCAGCACTGGCAGCGCACTGGCAGTGGCAGCTCGGTGCAGTGCACTACTCTGGATGATATTCAAGGGATGGCCAGCATGCCTGGATTGAATGCTGTCAACAATCAGTTGAACATTTTTGAGGGATGCGTTGGGTACAAAACCGAGTGCTCGGTAATCTGACCTTGGGCTTTGGCACTCTGCACTGTGTAACCAGGTACTCTGTACTCTGTGCCAGGTATGCTGTACTTTAACCTCGTACCCACATCCAATGATGTTAATTGATCACTTTAGGACGCACCATGTCGGTGGTCTCAGCCCCGTATTGCAAAAGCAGTTGGACAGCATCGCCCTTGCCTCGCTCTTCAGCGATCATCAAAGCTGTCCGTCCGGACTACCAGCACACACAACACCAAACGATTCAGGCTCCACAAGGCCTACGTAATCACCACAAACCCGTCCACAGCAATGCATCCAGGGGCTTGTCCGAGCATCCAGCCATTTTGTGTACTGATCACCCAATAAGCCGATGACAAACCCACTCAGCACCACATCACAGTTCTGGCTTGACATTTTTGATAGCGTACAAAATGGCAGCATGGCTCTAAGCACCCGTGTTTAGAATTGTTTTGTTTCAAGTGCAAGTGACCAGCATGGCTAATTGCAGGACGGCTGTCCGAAATTCACACTAGGATACCCACCAGCACCAGTACTTTTTGTACCCCATCACATCAGGAAAACTGGTCAATCCTCACCGCCTCAGTCTGATTTAACGAAGCCTTGTGTTGGATCAAGAGCTCCACCATGCCGAGATGCCCCTTCTCTGCTGCTAACATCAACGGGGTCCACCCATTCTGCCACACCAGCAGGACTTTCAGCGCTCAACATTATCTCCAAGAACGTCAAGGATTTCGTTGGCCAATGAAACGTTCTCCCCCCTTAAGAATGAAGTACACATTCAAGAGCAAAATAAATGCCAGAAAAACATATAGCAAAGAAACATGGTTCGTGGTGAAGTGATCAGTCCACATCTCTGTCGATCAAGATGTTCAGCTGAGTCCCATTTGCATCATCTCAACACAGAAAAGGAGGTGCGCTGCTGGCGGACCGCATTCAACAAGATCACAAATCAGCATTCTGTGTGCGGATCGGGTATAGGGCGCTGACAACTACGACATCATACCAGGTTCCCTTGGTCCACAGCAGCCCCCTTTTGCAGGAGTATTTCTGCCACATTGCTGTTGCCATTTTCAGCAGCGCAAAGCAATGCTGTCCATCCATCCTGCGCCACAGGCACAGCTTACTTAATTCCTGTAGTATACTACCACTTGCTGATGTATAAATGCTGGAGTGCTGTTATTACTAACACTAACAAATGGTGAATTGGCCTTACTACACACCGTGTAGCACATGCACCTTACAGGCAGAGATGGGCATACTACTATCCAGACTGTTTGCCTCTCAGCAAAACATCTTTCAAAACATGGGACAAGTGTTGGTTGCTGGCCCGTTCAGAGCTAGCCAAATGGAACTGAGGCTCTTGCAGACAACTGAGAGGGCACTTGCACTGTTGTCAATGGTGGTGCTTGCCATTCATAGCGGTGATCTGTTTTGCAGCAGGTGCAAAACAGCCCAGAGCAAGGCTCATAGGATGGAACATCCCGGAAGGAAGACCTGCTTGCTGGCTCAATGCATCCGTGCCAACACAACACACAGGCATCAATGTAAACCATTCACAACGTGTGGAAAATCTGACCTCTTTTTCTGCTGTGCTGGTTTCTGTTTGTTGTTTGCAAAACTAAACCTATGCACGCACCAAAAGCCCCGTTTCTCTCAGATGCTCGACTGGTCCAGCACACATGGCTGGCAGCAAATCGACAGATGTTGACAGTGGTGCTCACAAGCGAATCTGCACCTACGAGATGCAAGAAGTTTCGGAAACCACAAAGGCGCACCCGCACTTTCATGTTGACCGATGCACCCCTGTCCACAAGAAGGCGAACTACCTCCAGATGGCCATTCTGCGATGCGTACAACAGTGGTGTGCACATCTCCTGCAAATGCGAACCACCCGCGTCAATTAATATTACTTTTCGTCAAGTGGACATTCGTGACTGCATATTGATGGCCACTACCAATGGCACACTGTGCTGTGTTCCATCCTATGATCGGATACTCTATGTCGTCTTTCCCAGCCTGGTACAGAGCCTCCTCTCGTTTTCTTGCTCAGGAGGGTGGTACCCCTTTCATAGCACAGTTCTCCTTTTCTTCAGCAACACTTCCCCCTTGTCAATCAACTGACATCTAACATGGCCCCCTCAAGGTGGGCCAAGAACAGATGACATAGCAATACCTTACAATTAGTAAGACTACCCCGGTGACTGGCCCATGCAGCATCCGGGTACTGGGAAATGCAATCCGCAAAGTTCATGCAACTGGATCGCCTTCAATATTCAAGGCTTGGCTTCTTTGCCAGAATACCAACATGGTTCAAGAAAGAAAGCCGCTACAGCAAAAAGAAACAGGTAAGGGGAAAACATACTTCCATTGAAAAGGCAGTACGTAGCCAAGCAATCATTGGCACAGTGCTTTTCCTTGGGCATATAGAACAGGAGACGGCGGAGAGCCAATAGAACAGGAGAGCAGCATCGGTGGGCATTTGATGCCGGTTTCCCCAGATTGCACATCACGGGCATTCTGGAACGCACCTTGTCCTTGATATCCAGGGTAGCTTTGGCCTCAACCAGGGCCTTCACACATTCCTTGTTGCCTTCATAAGCCGCTAGATGAAGGGCAGTCATGCCACTCTGGAAGATGTGCATAGACAGACAATCAGCAATGTGCACCATCATCTTTGTGCTGCACAGAGTCCAATCCTCCACACAATCAGCGATCATCATAACGAGCATGCATGACTTGCCCTGGTGCAGCAGTGATTTTTCTGCAACTGTAACAAAACTAGTAGTTTGGTTTCAGGCTCAGGTTAGCAAGAGGTTACAACTTCAGCTAAAAGACTCTTGCACCAGTTGGAGGCCACGATGTGCAAGCTGAACAAACTGCAGCAGATGCTTAGATTCAGGTCGCATACATGGGCATATATGCAATCACAAAATATCCCAGCAGCAAAATGATCACATTTGGACTGTACAGCCCTTCCAACAGCCTGCTTTCATTGTTTGGCACACCTCATCTTGTCTGTCGATTTCTGCACCTCTATCCAGAATGAGCTTTAGAGATTTCTTCTTATTCCACTCCGCTGCCCAGTGGCCTGGTGTTTTGCCTTCCTGCAAGGCAAAGGCAGTCAAGTCACGGAACCTGGCTGCTGCACAGGCAATGCGACCTAGCACACTCCCAGAGCATGGCAGATTTCACCATCACGATGTTGTGGCTGTGATTCGCACTTTTGACAAAGACGACACTGTTGCAGGTTGAGAGTTGACACTGAGGTGATGATAAAAAGAAATAAGACAGCATTTTCTGAAGTATGCTGAGGCCTAAGAGAGTAGGAGCTAAGAGAATCTAAATGCGCTTAAACAGCACCTTGTCCCCACAGTTGATGAATCTTTGGATCTCATCAATTTTGTTGCGGAGCACTTTGGAGCCATGAAACACCGTGCGGTGCAGACGAGTCCAACTGAAAGTCTGCAGGACACAGCAAAAACTCAGGGTACATAGAACATGAAGAAAAGTATTAAGAAAACTTCTATGCAATTTTATGGGCATGTTACCCTACTGCTCACGTCTCTATTGCAGGAACACTAAATCACAAGTCACGCACAAAGGCAACACAGCAACAACTTTTTTGCAGCAAAGCCGAAAACATGAGGTTGCCATGACTAGAGAATGTGGAGCACAAGGGGGCCAATTCGCCACCAAGCTCAATTAGGTCACATCACTGCAGGGCGACGATCACTCCACATGCAGCACCTGTATCAGCATTCCACAGCCCATCATCGACAGAACCAACACCACACAAAATGAGCTGCAATACAGCAAAGGTCAGCAGGGCAGCGTTGCTTGCAATACTGATCTGCAACCATCTCATCACTTGCCTTGCTGAGAACCAAGAGGGTACGGCTGTTCACTTGATCGTTTATCCTTGTTTCTCTCCTCTCAATCCTGTCAACCAGATCCTTTGGCAGTCTCCCTTGTCGGGGATAGCCATACGAGTTGTTTTGGCGATGGAGGGGCTGAGGAGCAGGGTACACATTCGCTGAGCTCATTCGCGCAGCGTATGGGACTAAGTCCAAACCCAGGACCTCCAGATTCGTCAGTTGGTCCATGGAGGCTGGAAACTTGTTCAGACCCCTGCACCAGTTGAGCTCCAGCTTCCTCAACTTCGACAGCACGCCGATCCTTTCTGGCAATGACGAGATCTTCTTGCAGTATTCCAGCCCCAAAATTTCGAGCTTGCCAAGGGCCGTCAGAGATTTCGGCAGGCTGCCAAGCTTCAAGCAGCCACCCAGAAACAGGTTCTTTAATGCCTTCAGGCTCCCCAGCGTGGTTGGCAGCTCCCTCAGCTCTGTCAGCCCGAGCAGGTTCAGCATCTCCAGGGAAGTTAGCCCCCCCATGGTGGATGGCAGCTCCCTCAACTTGCCACATGAGCTGAGGTCCAAGCGCTGCAGCTTGCTGAGGCAGCCAAGACACGCTGGCAGACTCTCAAACCTGCAACCAGGCGCATAGAGGGATGACAGCTCCACTAGCTCACACAGCGACTCGGGAAAATCTGACAGGTTTACGCAAAAGCGCAGCGACAGCACGGTAAGGTCTGAAAGCACCCCGATGTTTTCCGGTAGGCATGTCAGCTGCTTGCACACATCCAGACGGAGCACCTTCAATTTGCTGATGCCTGTCAGGTCTTCAGGCAAAGACGAGATGCAGCTGAAGCTCAAGTCCAGTACTCGCAGCAGCCTCATGGACAGGACTAATTTGGGCACATCCGCCAAGGCTGTATCCCTCAGAAGGACCACCCTCATGTTGGGCATCTGGACATCCCAGGACCATGTCCCGATCCTTTTGTGTGAGAAGGACAACTCCTTTCCCAGAATTACTGAGGGCCAGTTCGCTACCACATCCTTCAAAGGTGTTGGTCCCGCATCGTACCACTTTTCCCTTGTCTCCATGTCTCCCTGCTTTGTTATATACATGGCCAAGCCGCGCAGAACATCATGCAAGTAGCAGGACTCTGACGCCACATCCTGAAAACCTGTTGAAGACAGTGCCAGCTCATCCTCACTCAGCCTGTAACCCACCCCACCCTTGTGATCACGTTTCACCAGGGCAAGGGATACGAGCCTCCACCAGATCTGCTCTGCCTCGCACCTGTCCATGTTTCCCGCTGCCGACCAGACATCGATCACATCAGACAGGATCAGATGGTAGTTCCCCGCAACGGACGCAAAATGAAGAAAGCAGTGCTGCTCCTTCCGGCTAAGTTTGTCATAGCTCGGCTTCAAGCGTTCGTACAGGGCCTCTTCGCCGCCTGACAGTTCTGAGTTACTTAGCCTTCTGGCGGCAGTGGTCATTATCGACCTCCACATGGCTTCACTACCTGAGTCCACGGCAGTCGATGCGATGCCACACCCCACCACTTCCAATGTCAAGGGGTGTCCATGACACTCTTTCACCACTTTGTCAACCTCTTGTCTCAAATATGGTGGAGGCGGGTCATCTGACTTGAAGGCATGGTGGCAGAAAAGCTTCACAGAGTTGTGCTGATTCAGCTCGTCCACATCGTGCTTGTGACCTCCCAGTGCCACCACAACAGCAGCCACCCTTGTTGTCACTATGATCATGCTGCCATTCTCAGGGTCTATGACAGTCAGGTGCTCAATGTCACAGGCAGCCCACACATTGTCCAAAACAATGAGAACTTTCCTACTGCTCAGTCGCACCCTCAGCTGTTGGGCGATTGTTTCAGCATCGTCAGATTCTGGAAACGGAAGGCTACCCAGCAGGGCACGCCAGATTTGCTGCTGGCACTGCAGTACATGTGCACCATCGTTGACGTACACCATAGATATGCCAGAAAACGCATTCTGCACCCAGTTATCGTTCAGGATCGTTCGCATCAGTGTTGTCTTTCCGGAGCCCCCCATTCCAACAACACAAACTATTCCCCTGCTGCGCTCCCTCACAACTGCAGCGCGGCTGCCGATCAGATACTCCTTCGCCACATGTATGTCATCTTCTTGGCCAACCACATACTTTGGTCTCTTTGGCAGACAAAAGATTCCCCAGTGGTGGTCCAGCAGCATCTTCCTCTCAGAATCCATGGTTCGCATCAACATTTTCAGCTTTTCCTCAACATGATCCTTCCACCGAACTTGCAGCATCCCCAACCTCTCAAGTATCATCTTCAGCCCAACTATGACCTCTGTCAACGCATCGTAGAGTCTCCGGAGATTCAGCAAGCTTTCAGAAGGCTTACATTCACCTCTTGTGTACCTTCTCACAAGCGTGGCTGGAAATTCCCTCAAAAGCTGCTCACAACTGCGTCTTTCCAGTTCCTGCGAATGTGAAATCTCCTGGATGCGGGCCACACCTTGCTCCATGAGTGCGATCAATGTCCTCCAAGAATCTTCATCGCCTCCACAATGTTGTACATCCTGGAATCGACAACACAGGTATCCATTCAGTTATCTCAACACAACACATGTCAGCCAAGAGGCAACCATGCTCACAACCCTGCATAGACAAAGGATGCAACTCAGTGAAGAGGCTTCCCTGCAGGTCACAGTTCAGCTGACAAAGGGGTTTGCCATATGCCAGCAAACTGATGTGTGGTGGCCGCATGTCCAAATGCTGAAAGAGGAAACGAATGAGCCATTGGGGCCACCCAACAACAGACCACAAGAATCAAGAATGATAGCATACACACAGGGATGTGCCAGGTACCTCAGATGCATGTTAGGCTGCAACTGTCACTCATAGGCAGGTTAAACACAGGCCCTCTCCATTGAAGGTCCTTTGAGTTTGTACACCGTTGCTGACAGAGTAGAAAATGTTGTAATTCTGTCTGGAAGGGTCACTGTGAACAACAGTTCACGATCCTGACTTCTAAGGGGGAACATTCCTAGTAGCAACGAAACCCTTGATGGGGTACTCACCCATATAGTAGACTGAAAGTAGGCAGCAAAACCAATGACAGCTGCCACAATAAACAGCATAAGCACCGCTGCCAGAACCTGCACGCACAGACAGCAGTGACCTGCAAGCTACACCTGTGGTGTGACTAGGCAAGCATGTCCACAAATGTCTGGATGGACAACCGCACAATTCCCCACTGCCACACATGCAGCTCTGTGTTGTAGCACTGCTCCTGCAGCTCTCTGAGAATTCAAAACAGAATCTCACACAGTTCTCGATCTGGAAATGGCTGCTCATTGCATGGCACGCACAACTCAGAGCGATTAGAAGCAACGTTTCTGTTGCTGCAATCCTGGTACATGTCAGCTCTATACAATGCATTGTACATCTGCAGTATGGTTCATAACTTGGCACAGCATCCCCTTCCCCCTGAACAGCAGTGGGACGATGATGCTTTGCGGAAATCCTGTTCCACAAGTTGTGCACAGGGCCAAATGCTGCAGGTTGCAAGCAATGTGTTTCTATCAGTTTGCGACAAACAAACTAACATAATCTGCACAGTTACCTAGCCAATCAATGACTGCACCTCACTAGGGGTCAACATGCATACAATGTCATATGCCTGCTTTGAAAAAGGATACTGAGACAGCATCATATCCTGCACATCCTCACAGCAGGAAGCCTGGAAGCCCAGCCCACACACTATCAAGAGCCATGCGGACTGCGTCCATTCCACACGCCCATACACATTCCATCAAGAGCGAAGGCAACACCTAACCTAAAAGGCTGTAGGCTTGTGTGCTGAAGCAAAAGATTCAGACACAGCATGCAATTTCAGCTATTTGTGATTGCCATAACATAGGACTCCGCAACAAACGGGACAAGTTCTGGTGGCAGCATGCCCACATGGGTTGCATTCCACCAATCGCAGACATTGAACACATGCACAGGAAACTGAGCTGACTCTGATATCGAGAACAAAAACTGGTGGGTGCTTTTAAATGGAAATTTCGTTATGTATATGTGCAAGTCATACGGAACAAAAACTTGACAAAATAAAATGCATCAACACGTCAGGTTTCCTTTGGCAAGTTAATTTGAGTGCGCACTTCAACATGCATCTCTGCCTGAGGCCTGCAGTTGTCCGACAACACACTGTCGATCCATGAGATGAAAAACGCCACATTGATGTAGGCCGTTGCAATTCGGTTGGCTGCCCTCCCACATGAATCACCAAAGGAAATCACACCGTATATCACATCCAGTTCAGCGCTGCCAGTGCCAGGGCTTCCTTTATCCCCATCGGGACCCAGAAGAGGCCCTCCAGAATCGCCTGTGGCAAGGCATGCAATGCACAAATGTAGAAGTTGGGTATATACTACAGCAAACAGTAGTAGTAAACATAGCACAACTGAACAACAATCCACAACAATACAGTTCCCAAAAAGTAGATTCCGATGCACTGAATGAAGTTCGATGGCTGGGCAACAGGGTGGAGGAAGAGTGAACTTGCCTTTGCACACGCTTTCATTTGCATGATAAGCGCAGATGTGATGTGCCTTCAAATGTTCTTTTACAGCTGGTGGACAGAACTCCTTCTCAACGACCAGAAGCTTCGTCGCCATGTGCAGGTTGTTCGCTGTGCTGTTTTCTGGTATTGCCCTTTGCTGGCCCCACCCCAGTGCATACACAGGAGTGTTGGCAACAGGGCTGTGGCGTGCCAGGCGAGGGGTGACCACATTCCGAACATCTCTTGCCAGACGGATCAAACCAATATCGAATCCAGAAAACACGTCACCGTCCCATCTCGGGTGCTTGATAACATCTTGGGCCGGCACCACCTGAACAGTGTGCCAAAGAGTCGATGACCATAGCAGCTGATAACTAATAGCCAAACTGTAGCAGACTGGACAAACAAACAGTGTGAGAACATCTTCTGTGGACACACGAAATGTGTGCATAGAACTACAGTGGTACAGCTATAGCAATACAGTGACGACCACATAACAAGAACAACAGAAAGCGGATGATGAACTTCTGATGCTTTGGGGGGGCTTTCAAGTGGACTACTTTAGCGCATGTGGCAACATCTCAAGTCACGCTGGCTGTCAACATGGCATGTTGCAGTGACAAGCACACCATGCCCCACGTAGATGCCTCGATGCTAAGACTCCCAAAAGAACATCCCTTGTTGCCCCCAAACGGTTTCCATTTTCAGTTGCCATCCCTTCTGAAACAACATCCTTGTGGGATATTTTGCATGCATAGATCATGCAGAAGTCTCTGAGTGCAGCTGGCTAAACGCGGAACAGGCACCTATATGGCAACAGGAAGCCCATGCTGTTCAAAAAGCAGCACAGTGCCAGGACTAACGTGCGCATAAATGCAGTCTCAAGCGCTTGCACAAGTCTCCAGATTACACAAAATGCATCAGTGTGGACGCCTGCCAAGCCTGCTGCAATGGCTGTCAACGAATGAATGTGGGCGCCCCCCTCACACTGCATGCCAACAAACATCCCTTGGGGTAGGTGTTCCGCAGTATGACAATACAGGACTGCCGCCGTTGCAAGACTGATAATTCTATTCACTGTCCCTTCTGAGCCCAGTCCCTGCGGACTCACTGGCTACCATCTACCAAAGCCAGGGACAAGCATCACAGACAGGGCATCTCTCAGCAGTGCCCTCAGCACACACGACATGTTGTGTCAGAATGACAGCTCAACACAGCGACCAGAGCATTTCAGACTGAACTCCAGTTTTTCTGCTTTCAAACACCGGCACCTGCACTCCAGGAGTTGGCACGTTGGTGTCGACATTGTGTGCTCCGATCATCACAACGGGCTGCTGCCCAACGCCATCAAGGCAGTGTGCAGCTGTCATGACGTAGTGAGGATGAATGAGGCATCCACCACAGAGGGGCATGCGGCCCATAGTGGACTGCACACTGACCACATAGGGAAACCGTCCCTCCGGAGCTTCTGGCCCCTTGATGAAAGGAGAACAGAAGCATGTCATATGCTACACATGCAGAGGTCGGATGTGTGCTGAAGCATGCCTGAGAACACTGTTCGCAACAAGAAACATGCAACACACAGATTGTGGCCTGGGACCTGCATTCCCATTGCGGGCAGATATGGATGGCTGCATCATGAGCATCACATATGTGCCAGCAATGAACACCAACATCTGCCCTGACAGGTGTTGTGGGCATAGGGGACATCCTTGGGCATCTGCTGGAAGGCCACTGACTTGTGCTGTGCAAGAGAAGCAGCAACATATAGCCAGTGTGATAATGACCTACCGCGATCTTTGGCTCAACTAATGGCTGGCCATCATCAAGCCCCGTGACAAAAAACCCTGCAAAAACAGTTGCACATTGGAGGTGACTACCCTGCAGTGATGCTGGACTGCTCTCATCTTGGCCCACATCAGGAAAAACACAGGCACTCTGAGAGTGGACAGTGCTCAGTTTGTCTGCTCCTTTCACTTGTGGCTGAGGAGGCCAGATGAAATTTGCAATCAAATGAACCATGAATGCTGTGCCACATGATCCAACGTTCCTTTGGATAAAAGGCTTGCTCTTTCCTTCAGACCTGGCAAACTAAGAGAATTGATGCTCTCTTTGTCTTGGTGCTGAAAAAGTGATACTGGACATGATTACGAATTCCAACCACGACAACTGCATAATTGCATTTGCAGACAGCAAACAACCAGCACTCAACCCATGCATAAGTTTCCAACCTTATGTTGTTTTGACAATGCTTCCCACAAAACTTGGCAATGCTCTGGCTGCATTTCCACAATAAAATGACCACTAACACCGTGCAAAATGAATACAACGAGTTCACTGTGGCAAGAGGGATCGGCCTGCACACATTTTCCTCAAGTCCTGGTGAACCAACAAAATTGACAGTCCTTGTTTGGTTCTCAAGAAATGGATTTGGACATGAATATTGAGTTCAAACTAAGTCAAGTGCACCTGCAGTCAGCAAACCAGCCAGCGTTCAATGAAAACCTGAGTTTCCAACCTTGTCCTGTTTTTCCAGTGCTTCCCATGGCAGTTGTTGCAATGCTCTTGTCGCCTTTCCACACAAGAGCGACTGCAGCCATCAAAAAAAGCGGCGAAAACGAATTCATTCTGGCCTGATTCATCAAACCTGCATGTACAGACCAGAATCCAATAGTTGGCAGATGCCACAGCAGACGCAATCCATTGCAAGCATGGCACCAGATGTAAACATGAGGTGCTGAATGGTTTTCCTAGCCAGAAAGAACTCCCACCAATCCAGGCTGAGTTGCAAAGCTGGCATGTGGCCTGCGCATGTTGGACAGCTTGTTGACTGTCAATGTCAAACAGAACAGTGCATGTACAGCACACTCACAGGCACGTAAGCCACCACTGTATCGGACCTCATACAGGAGATTGTTCTTTGCCACAACAGAAGTGCATACCAATCGTCACTGGCCACACTCAGCTGGCAGGTGCCAGTATGGGATCCATGTGCCCTCTTGCTCCTTCATTCCATGACACTCCTAGCACCTCAAAACTTCCCCCTCTCAGCTTGTTTACTGTTGCAGTCAGAGGCAGAGAATCAGATGCACACAATGCCTGTTCAACATCACAGCCAAGGTGGGAGCATTGCAAGATGTGGAGACGATGCAGCACAGAGTGCAGCGAGTGCCTCTCAAGGGCCATCTGAAATCATGGTGCAAAGTTGATACGCGTATGCATGTTGCGTACGCGCGTAATTCGCTATTGGTGGAACGGAAAGGTAAGATTTCGAACAATGAAGTCCAATCAAAGCACAACACGACTGCAGGCGACACAACAGCAACTCAAACAGATGGTGCCCATATCCCCCTCCGTAGAAAAAGACGGTCCACAGACCGTCGGCCAGACCTATTCCGCCGCATCGACGGCACCCAACGAACGCAAAGAAATAGATAGTGGTACAGCACAGGAAATGAAAAGGCCGATATTTCGCTCAGGGCTTCGGGCCCGGTGACCAGGCCCTCGGGTGCATCTGGCGCCACCTGGACACGGCGGCGAACAACAGGGACGCTTGGCGGAGTGCGTCCATTGGTCCAATTGATCCACAACATCAGCGGCGACAACATCATTCATCAACATTGACGAACCCACGGGTCAGAAGCCGCGTGGCGAACCCCATCACAGCCACCAAGTTTCGCGGATGGCGTGCCTCAAGGCCCAGCGCAGTGGCGCCGGCACGGATGCCACCGCATGGCCAGGCACACCACCTTCATTCCCTGGGGCCCAGCCATGGCGCACCACCATCCAACCAGTGGGCATCGCGCAGCGTCAGAAACCCCAGAGCGCCACATTTGATGCATTCATGGTTCCCAGTCGGTTGTTCTCCCCTCCTGGCCATCCAAACAAGGACGGCCCTCGGTTCAAGCCTGGCGAGCGCACGTGGCCGTTGGCTTCCCAGCACCTGCAGCAGCCTCTCGGCCTGGATTTACCGCCTCCCCAGCGGCGAACGCGGCAGCCTCCAGGTACGATATCCGCCCACGGGCCTGTCAGGCCGATGCCATTTTCCGTTCTGGGCCAAACGGCCTGCCAAACGGTTTATGCGCAGCCGCGACCCTGCGCGGCTCTGAGGTGCTGCCACCGACTGGTGGCCCATTTAAGAGAACCCCATCGGCGAAACTGGACCTTCTGCAATCCGCGAATGGGGCTCTGTGGGGAATGCATGGAAGTTTCGATGACACAATTTTCGTCCATTGAGCTGGGGACTCGCTGTTATCCGGCAGTCACGTGTTCACTCTCTTGCCCCCCTTTCTTCCCCTTCGGCGGGAGACGTCTGTTGGACTCGCGTAGCCGTGTTCAGGGTGACGTGATCCCTACAACTGACTCGCAGATCATGGCGTGGTACCATCGTGTCGCATGACGTGGTTATTCGGATTGCCATTGCCGGCCGCCGCACGGACACCCATGAGGAAATCCAAGTTCGTTGAAAGTGTGTGGCAGCCAGCTGCCAACACTGGACTTCGTTAGAGATGGGATCGGCGCCCCGTTGGCGAGCTTCTGAATGGGGAGACGGGGGTAGGTGCTGGCGATGCGCCAATGGCCCTGTACGTGGAAGGCTGCAAGCTATGTTCTGGCTGTCGGCCCTTGGGCAGTTTGGGACCTGTTGGTTCATGCACTACCGCTGAGAGTTGGCCAAGGGATCAGCGCACTCTGGACACACAATCAAGCAGGGGCGAGGATTGTTTGTGAGCTTGTGACGGTCGGCGGGCAGGCTCCCTATATTGATGACAGCCCGGTGACCACTTCCAAACTTGTTTTCCTCATTCAGGTCAATCTCACAGGGAAGATGCTCTTTGACTCCGGCATGCTCAGCATCCAAACGAAGCCAGGATTTCGATGACGTCACCGCTACCATATTGCGTGATTTCACAAAAGCAAATTGAGAGGCTGGTGCTGGCGCTGGGGCTGGGGCTTGGGCTGTTGCACTGGGGATAAAAGTCTGTGCACGTTTTTTTTCTTTTTTTTACGTCCATCACCAGCAGATGTGTGCGATGTCACTAGCGATGCCATTTTTGGCACAAGGTGAATCACATGGCATCAGATGCCGTCACAGCCACTCTATCCCATCGCAAACATTGTGACGGCATCAATATGTGTCAAAATAGCATCGCAGTTGGCATCGCAAACACGCCATTTTCTACCAGTGCAAAGGCTACCTGAAGACCAACTGCATGACAGACATAACGGCTTGCCTACGCTGCCTCTACCAGGTTTGTTATTTACGCCGTTGAACTGATCCATTTGCGTTTGTACGCGTAAAAAGGGGTAAAATTATGTAAATACAACGTAACTACAGCCCAATGTACATAAAGATAGTACATACAGATTTAGGGAGTCCGAAAGGCTAGAAATAGGATTAACCATCTTGTTAAGGGGTTTCCGCCCAGGGCGACGAGGGGCGGGCGCGCTTGCCCACTTGGGCCAGCGCTGCTTAAAGTACAATGGTTTTGGCTGCCCCTTGGGGTTTCTGTCCCCCTGTACCTTGGGTTAGTGGCTGGTTCGTGGGGTTCAAGGAGGGCCAGTGGTTTTTGGCGCCCTTGGGAGCGGCAGGCTTTGGCGGGCGCGAGCGGGGAGGCTACTTAGGCTCACCCCTCGGTCCCCACCTTATCTTGTTTCGCTTTGCGCCAACCCTTTGGCACAACCCGGACCCACAGAGTGGGTCGCGACCTCCGGCTCTTTGCCGAGTTCTTGCCTATGAACCCGTCCCCTGCGGAGCAGCGGTGCTGGGAATAAGCTCGCTGGTTCAACAACTGTATTCCGACCTCTGCTATCGAAGCCTCCTTGTTGCCCGACCCGGCGCTCCTCCCTTAGTCAGTCAACAACCCGGTCGCCCGACTAGTGGGCGCCCGCTCCCCGTACTGGTTTGACGTCCACGACACCGCCGAAGGGAGTGCAGTCGCCAACGCCCTGGGCGCGAACTCCGGGTACTTCCAGGAGTACGCGGGCTGGGCGCCTCCGGTCTCCTGGCTGTTCGACACGACCGCGGCCTTCGTGGAGGTGGCCGCCCATCCCGATCTCCCGGCGTCTGTACGGGAATTTCTCCTCCCCTACTTTTACTCGTACGTGGAGGTCACCGAGGCTCTCCACGACCAACTCTCCTTGCAGTGCATCCATGCCAAGCACAAGGGCTCGGGCTTGGAGGGATCGTGGCGGGCCATCCAGGCGGAGATCCGCCTCGCCGACCGCGGTCTGCGCTTCGGCACTGCTCGCGTCGACGGGACCATCGAGCGCATGCGCAAGGAGCTTCTGATGCAAGAATTGAAGCATGCCACCAAGACCGCGGCTACCAAGAAGTCTACCTCCCCCCCGTCAACCTCGACCCCCTCGACCGGCCCCAAGTCCCACAAGGGAGCTCGCGCCCCGGCCCCATCCCCCAAGCCGGCTCCGTGAAGGACTTCCCGTATAATCAAGTCTGCGGACGCCTTTCGGCGTGGCGTCGCATCGGTGCCCCCTCCCGCATTCTCCAATGGATCCATTCCGGGACTCCACTCATGTGGGGATCACGTAGGCCCCCGGCTCCCTTCGACGAAGGCTCCTACCCGCTCCGCTCTCTGGCGGAATGAGCGGCCTGGCAATCCCTCCGCGAGGACTACCTCTCTTCGGGGGCGATCACCAAGGCGGAGCCGGGCCCCATGTCGCGCATCTCTCGGGCCTTCCTGGTGGAGAAGGGGTGGGAAGATAGAGTTATGAAGTACCATCTTTGCATCGATCTGCGACGGGTCAACCGTCACCTTCGCAAGGTGGGCCTTCATTACGAGAAGTTACATGACTTCGGTCACTTACTCTGCCGGGGTGACTTATTAGTGGGATTTGACATCAAAGATGCTTATCATCATTTGTGCGTGTGTAGATCGGAGGAATGTTTCCTCCAATTTCGGATGGGAGACGAAGTTTTCGCTTGTAGGGCCCTCCCTTTCGGTCTTTCTTTGGCCCCTTTCTTTTTCACCCAGTTTATGCTTGTTGTGGGTCGTTTCTTGAGGTCCCCGGGCAGCTGCCCCAAGGCAGCTCGACATTTCCGGTTTGGATGCTTAGCAGGGGATAACTCAATAGCTACATACTTTGGAGTGTACAATAGCAAACCGCCAGCCATTCTGTTGGCGTATCTCGATGATTTTTTGGCGGCCATGCATGATGCCGCCCGTTTGACATGCTGGTCCGGGTTTGTACGGGGTGTGCTTGCCTCGCTGGGAATCCAATTCAAAGAGCGCAAATGTCAGTGGACCCCATCATGCGAAAAAAGCATTTGGGGGTGATTGTGGACGTGGCCCATGGCCGTTTTGAGGTTCCGCCAGAGAAGGCCGCGTTGATCGCCAATCAGGCCCGAATTTTGCATTCTTGCCGCTGGGTTGTGGCCAAGGATTTGGCCCGTTTTTGTGGCCTCGCAATTTCCCTTTACTTGGCGTTTCCTTTGGCACGTTTCTTCTTGCAAAGCCTCTATGCGGTTCTTCATTCCAAGCGCAGCTGGCGGGACCACCTGATCCTCTCCCCCCAAGCCCGGCTGGACTTGGAGGCGTGGGTCAACATCCGCCGCTACGAAGGCTGTCCGCTCAACCCCGATGCGGTCCCCTTTGCCGGCACTCTGGCGACGGATGCCAGTCTGACCGGTTGGGGAGCCACCTTTGCTCCCCCGGGGATATCCCGCCCCCTCCTCGCGAGGGGGTTTCGGGACCGTTCCTTAATGCACATCAATGTGCGTGAGATGCAGGCGGTGGAGCGGGCCATTCGCAGCTTTTTTTCTGGCTGCATCCCATGGCCTTCCTTCGAGGCTTAAGCTACAACAAGCTTTCGTGCAAAATGTCGGTAAGGGGGTCACGGAAAACAACAAAACGTGCATTTTGCGCACAGGCAAAATGGAAGAAAAATGCCACAACAGCAAACCTGCGCACAAACAGGCCATTTTTGGGTCACTACAACAAGCTTTCGTGCAAAATGTCGGTAAGGGGGTCACGGAAAACAACAAAACGTGCATTTTGCGCACAGGCAAAATGGAAGAAAAATGCCACAACAGCAAACCTGCGCACAAACAGGCCATTTTTGGGTCACCCAACGCACAGGGAAACCGCGATGTTGCGCACAAACAAAATCAAGTTGGTGCTGGCCAAGGACACCCACAACCACCTCACAATCAATCCATGTGACCCACAAGTTGTGGGTGCCACATGGCCTTTGCGGCAACGATTACAATTGGTGTTACACGCAAAGGAAATTACAAGTTGCTAGGTCTAGAAATGGCCCCTCCCCTGTCTAGCACATTTCATCCCAACGCTCCAGCTCCGCTAAGAGACGCCGTTTGTACTGGGGGTGGATGTACCCCCTCCTAGCTCCACTGGCCTCCAACCAAACGTCACAAATGATGTTGTCGGAGGACACCTCCCCCTGTATTTGCCGCCCTTCCACCCAGCGCCCGTTAAGTTGGTCATCGTCCGAGGCGTCAAAGCGGAGGGTCCCCAAGTTGTAGGGGGGTTGGGGCTTAAACTCGCTCTCGTAATACACGACGGTGAACACTTTCACCGCCGCGGGCCCACACCCCTCTGTGGCCCTGGCCCCCTTGACAATGGCGACGTCAAAGCGCCGGCCCCATTCCTTGGCGTCGGCGTCGGACATGGCGATGGCCACCTGATGGCCGGCCTCTATGTCCCGCGCGGCGTCGAAGGGGATGTACTCTTTGTCGTTGGGGAGCGCGGAGAGGTGCCCGAATAGCAGGGGGCGCTCCCCGGGCGCCGGGCCTACGTCCCTGCACATTGCACCAACGGCGGGATGGTGAAGGGCCCATGGCAAGGGAAGGGGGGGGGGGAATCATCGCGGGCGGATGGAGCGTTGCGCGCGGATGCGCGCGTACCTTGCGACGGGGGCAGGGACGCCGGAGGCGGTGGTGGGCGCGCTCCCGGCCGCAGCGGAGGGGGTAGCGAGTGAGGCGGGGGACAAGCTGTCCAGCCGCAGGGTGGCCCCCTCGTCGATGGCGAACGTGGGTCTGCCACTCCCGTCCAGCGGGAATGTGCGCTCGTGCGAGGCAATGAAGGCCTCCCACCAGCGCACGGCCCCGGCCATCCGGCGGAGCTTGCGTTGTTTGATGTCCTCCGCGGCGGCGGGGTCCCCACACACGTCGAGTTGGCGCCTCCACCTGGCGAGCTTCACGAGGACCCTCTTCTTGACGTCCTCAAAGTCTTGAAGTGCGGCCCGTGGCTCCCACCGCAGGTCGGCGAACCTCGGGGCGGGTTTCCCTGGGACGAACACCGGCCACCCGCGGCCGTCGGGCGTGCCCACCCAGGGGCAGTCCTCGCTGTCGTGCTCGCGGGCGTACACGACGGGCACCCCCCCCTCCAAGACGAACTTGAACGAGTGGAAGCACCTGCCCAAAGGAGCACCCCGCAGTGAAGCACTGTCGAGTCGAGAGGGCATCACTGTGGCCGGCGCCGTCCGCGTAGGCACCAAGACGCAGAAAGCGCACCGGAAAGTCAAACAAAAATCAAGGTGCCCAGCCCAGGAACGCCGCCAGGGACCTCGAGGGTTTGCGCGCGCCGAGCGCACAAAATCTGTAAGGGCGCCACAGGGTGCCGGCCAGCAACAGACGCCGACCACACCCGCGATTGGGAGAGGACAAGGATGGTGCGGCTGCTGGGTTTGAAAACAGGGGACCAGCCCACTTCGCAAGACGTGCAACGCCTTCCGGGAAAGAGGGAAGCAGGACGGGGCGACGGCGCCAAGATCCACCCCGCAATCGCAGCCGCGCGCAGAAGCACACGGGGAAGAAAACAACACAGCACGGCCTGCAACCAGGCGGCGGAAGGAACCCCGCAACAGCGGCCGCAAGCAAGGCGGCAACTTTGAGCTTGCGCGCGCGACGCGCGCAAACGCAGGCAAATCCCACAGTCGACACCGGGCGGGTCGGCAGAGGTCGCCCGGGCCGGCCGCCGCAGGCGCACCTCTTGTTGTCCCGCCCAGTTCCGAGGCCTCTGAAGGTGTGCATCCGGACGCCCGCATCCCCATCCTCGGCGTCGTCCTCCTCCTCCTCGACACCCCGCCGGCGGTCGCGAGTGTATCTGAGAAGGCGCCTGAAGTCGGCCACACGGTCCACCCGTGTGTTTACCTTCCGCGAACTGCCCACGCTCGCGTGCTCCCCCCACGCCCGCTGCGTCGCCCTCATCAAGTCCCCCAGGCACAGCGCCCCCTCGCGGTTGATGGCGGAGGCCACCAGGCTAAAGGTGGCGTCTATCTCCTGGTGCGTGTGGCCCACCGGCAAAAAAAAGACGCGCACCTCCCTGAACACCCGCTCCCCCACCAGCATGGCGCAGAACCCAAGGAGGTAGTGGTTCTTGTTGTCCTTCGCCGTGTTGTCCATCTGGACGTGCAGCACGGGGGGCAGGCCGGGGCGGGGGGGGAGGAGCCCGGGCGCGGCTGCGTCGCAGCGGCTGACGTCCCTGATCATCTTGCAGAGGCAGGTGAGCGTCAGGTTGCTGGACGCCGCCCACTCCGGGAACGACCAGAACCCCCACCACCCGTGGCCGTAGGCGATCCCGCCCAACAGCTTGGTGGTCAGGGGCAGCCCCACCTCGTCCGCTTTGCTCTTTGCCAACTCGTGGGGTATCGCCGTTTTTGCCTGGTCCATGCCGTCCACATTCAGGTACAAGACCTCCTCGGGGTGGTCGAGGGCGTAGCGCCTCCTTTCCTCCATTGCCCTCCTCGCTGCGGCGACGTACGCTTCGTGCTGATGGAGTATCCGGAGGGCGGCCTCCCTGGCCGGTCCTGTGGCGAGGGTGCTGGTCTCCTTCAGCCTCACGCAGGTGTCGCACTTGGCGAAGGGCTGGTGGCGGTACGTGCGCACCTGGGGGCGGCAACCATGAAAATTGAGGGCTGAGGGCTATTCGAATCGACAAGGTTGCGTCGGCCCCGGGCGAGGCTGGACGGGGTGCCCGTGAGATTGTTGGGGACCTCACGTCCACGGGCCAAGGCTTACCTGGAAGTGGCGCTGAAGCCACGTCCGGCGGAAGGTGGTGTAAGAGACGGGCCCCTGGGGGGGCTGGCGGGCGGCGGCGGCCCGACAGTAGTACTCGTACACAGACTGCAAGGTGGAGAACAGCCCCGCCGGCAGGAACTCCTTGGCCTTGACCTCTCCCGTGCGCCGGTCCCTCACTGTGCGGTCTGGGAAGGGCTGGGCGAGGCGGCCGACGAGGTCCTTCAGCCAGTCGGCGCAGTCGTGCCTCCCCTTGCCGTGGCGGTGGGTCCTCCAGTTTCCGTGGTGGCGCACCTTCGGCACAACCCCACTCCGACCCCGCCCCTGCGTGCTCTTCCTGTACACGGTGTCGGGACAGACGCCGTGCCACTTGGCGAACGCCTTGATGCACACCACCCTGCCCTTCACCCTCCACTCGTAGCGCTGGCGACGAGGGTCCACGAGGTCCCCGCCTCCGTCGGGTTCCGCGGAGGACTCGCCTGCAAGTCGACAGCGCGAGATGTCCGCCCGGAGGTCGGCGTCAACCTCCTGGAACCGGCGAATCGCCCGGACGACCTTCCTGGCCACCAGCTCCTCGGCCGAGAAGAGGTGATGGCACTGGCGGGGGCAGCACTGGGTGGGGACCCCGGCAGCCAGGGCGTCAACGACGGCCCTCTCCACCTTCTCGAGCTTTCTCCTCTTCGCCGGCTTGGGCGAATCCACGTCGAGGTCGCGCCTGCCCCCTTGGCCGTCCGAGCAAGTCGACCTCCGCTTCCTCGGGGAGGTCATTTCGTCGAAGCAGTCGTGCATGAACTCGACGGTCTCCTCTCGGATGCGGCTGGAAGAGGCGCCGGAAGTCTGCGTGGCGAGGTGCGAGAGGTAGGAGGTCGGAATGCCGCGAGGTGCGGAATGGCTGCCACTTCGCGGCGTGGCGCAGCTTGCGTTGGACGACGTCGTCTCCATTGTGGGCGCACAACCAAGCTGTGGCGGGGAATGATGGAATGGAGTGGCCGTCCCGGTCCAACACCGAAACCGGTCAGCCGGGCACCGGCCGCGGAGGGGTCCGGCTGCAGGGCAGGCGGGATGGCGCACAGCCCCTGGGGAATTGCAACGACGGGATGAAGGTCCAATCGCGCAATTTCACGGGTAGTTCTGGCGCCGATGCGAAGAAAGGAAAGGGGCGAAGGACACAGTGCCCATAGGCGGTTTGCGCGCGTCTCGCGCGCAAACACTGAGCAGAACAACTGGCACTACGGGCAACTGAAAGGCCAGTATGATCGTTGACCATGAAAGCCGTTTCACAGGAGTGGAGCTGAACCACAATTCGAAACATCCTCCAAGCAGCCAATCCGTACAACGCCGCAGGGCGGACGAGAACCGGTGCGCGCACAAGTTTGCAATTAGCGTGCTCCCGGCGCGCGGACGGACGTCGAATTGGAGGTGAACTCCCCGCCACTCCCAATGGGCGTCGCCCCACGTGGACGATAATGTCACGCCAGAGGGAGGCCGGGCGGACACGCGGGCAAGGAGTGCACAGAGGTCCATCGGACTGCGCGTTGGCCCATCGTCCAAAGCGGGGCGTCGGCGGAAGACACGATTGGGACGGGGTTTGCGCGCGCGGCGCGCGCAAACCGGATAGGTTCCGTCCATTTGGTTTTCGCCCGCTGCGGGGTTTTGGACTGGCATTTGCGCGCGTGGCGCGCACAGGCGGGGTTGCGTTCCACCGCCCTGGTGTCCGAGTACGGCGAGACAAGCCCCTGCCGCGCAGAGGGGGAATGAGAGCAGACGTCACATGCGGGGCCCCTCTGCGCGCGCGGCGCGCGCAAAGGACTGCCGTTGGGGGTAGGGGCTCACATGTGGAGGCGCCGCGCGGCTCGCAGGGCAGCTTCCAGCGCGGTGCACCCAGCCAGTTCCCATGCGGGGCCCCTCTGCGCGCGCCGCGCGCGCAAAGGACCGCCCGCGGGGGACGGGCTCACATGTGACGCCGTCGCGCGGCTCGCAGGGCACCTTCCAGCGCGGTGCATCCGGCCAGCTCCCATGCGGGGCCCCTCTGCGCGCGCCACCCGCGCAAATGACCGCCCGCGGGGGACGGGTCCACATGTGAAGGCGCCACGCAGCGCGCAAGGCAGCTTCCAGCGCGGTGCGTCCAGTCACTACAGCCATCGACCGCGGCCCCACACGGGACGAACGAAAAGGAACCGCCGCCGGCGACGACAACGCCCGACTGACGCGAACGGGGCGCCATGGGCACCGGGGCGGGCATGGGCCGGGGGGGCGCACCTCGATGGCGACGTCGATGCGGTCCCAGCGGCGCGGCGTGCTCCTCGATGCGCGGTGGGGAGGCGGCGGGCACGGCGACAAATGACCACGCGCCAGTGGGATCCACGAATATGGCAATCAGCGAATCCGCCAAATCGGAATATTCGCCACGTCAGGATTCGGGCACGTGGCCTCCACGCGATTGGAGACTCACCGACCACAGGATTGAGTGAGGGGCGCGTGCCCGGCACGCGCCCGAATCCTGACGTGGCGAATATTCCGATTTGATGGAATCGGGGTGGTCGAAAGTGGGCGACGTGGTCCACAGGCGCGCATTGACGCCCACCCGCATGGCCTGCACCACGGTCGAGCAGCCCACGCCGAGAGCATTGAGGTGCGTCGCATCCGGCAGCGGCATCGCCTTGCAGCACCGCGCATGGGCTCGGCGCCGTGCACGCCGCCCTTTGCTTGCATCGACGACCGCGTGTGCAACGAGCCTCATGGGTCGTAGTGCAGCAGTGTGTGTGTGTGTGTGTGTGTGCGGTGTACTGCGAGGTTGCCTGGTTTCCGCACGTGCACGTGCCGGACAGCTTCCGAAGATTGGATGTTGTGATGGCACGACCGCGCGCGAGCATTGCGGTGCGCGCGTTGGCGCGTGGTCACATGTGCAAGCAATCTGCCACATGCGGGAGGCACGGGCGCGGTTTGCGCGCGCCCCGCGCGCAAGCGCTTCACATGTGGCCCGGTCGTCCGCATCCGGCGGAGGGCGGCCTCGTTGGAATCCGGCGTCACATGTGCCCCCACAGCCGCCGGTGGTGTTGCTGCCGACGCCGGTCGTCGGAGGTGGGACCCACATGTGGCCAGAGGCGCAGCCGGACCTCGCGGGTTTTGCCGGGCCGCGCACGGTGCTGGTGATGGCGGCCACTTGGAAAGGGGAATCATGCTCTCCAGCGCCGCCGAATTTGAAGGAAAGCGGCAGCAAGCCGTTCAATGCCGACGAAGTGGTGGCCGTCGCACTCAAAATGTCGAGAGGCAGTAGGTGGCTGTTCGCGCGCGCGGCGCGCGCAAACATCAGGCCAACGAGGCACGGTGGAACCAGGAGCCATGGCTTTATTACAGGAATCCCGCCGTTCCACAAGAGTGCTAAGAGTTTCCCCGTGCGCACTGCAGGCCTGCACTAATCGGACATCGTCGTGTGAGAGCCCGCCTGGGAAGCCTGCGTATCGAGGTCCGGGGTGGCCAGCTGAGCCGAGGTGAGCTCCTGCGTCCCTTCCGCGCCGCCGACCTCGCCGCCTGGGGGAAGCACGGCCGTCGCGGGTTGCCGGGGGGGCGGCGGTGCCGGTGGGGCCCCGGCGGCAGCTGCCTTCTCCTGTTCGGGCGCCTGGGTGGCTGCCGACGGGGCGGCCGCGGAGGCAGGCTTCGTGGGTTCGGGTAGTGGTGGCTTCAGCGTCGCCCGCCACTGGTCCTCCTCCTTCTGGGAGGGCCACTGCTCGCAGCAGCCCAACCACACCGCCGTCTCGAGGGAACTCTCCAAGTCGGCGGTGTTGTTGTAGTCGTCCTTATTTTCGCGGTTCCACTTGACGAACCGCTTCGCCTGCTCGAGGGTGACGACCCTCCCGGACGCTATTGTGCGGAGGACCGACTTGCGGTCCCCGAACAGCATCTGGGCGAGCGCCCCCCCCCTGGCGGTGATGAGGCCGAGCTCCTCCCGGGGGATCGACCGGAAGAAAATCTCGGCCAGTTGGACCATGGCCTTCCCGAACATGAACTTCAGGGCTTCCATGGCCACGCCGTCCTCCAGGAAGTCCTGCAGGTTCTTGGGGAGGGGCGCCGAGCCCGTCGCGGTGTTCTGTGGAGGCAATCGGCGGGGGTCAGGTCTGTCGGAAGTACCACTGCGCATTAGAAGCGAGAACGGCGAGAGGATTTGCGCGCGCCGCGCGCGCAAAGGGTTCAGCCAGGACTCACCGCGTCGTCCAGCAGACGGGGCTTCTCCAATGCCTGTACAATCTCCTTCACAGCCTGGGATTCCGACCGGCCTTCAGGGCGGCGAACAGCTGGCCTTCGCGGTGGAAGAGGGTCTGGAGCCGCCGGCGGGCGCAGTTGTTCTGCACAGCGTCCGTCTCGAACCCGAGCGCATCGCATCCCTCCAGGAGGGCGGCGACCATCGCCGTGCCGGTGCCATTGCAGAGGCTCAGCACAGGGCCCACGCTGGGGGTCAGGAGGCGCACCAGCAGCCGCGACTCCTCCAGGGACTTCTGGGTCCGGTTGACCTTCCTCTTGCTGTCCCCGACCAGCAGCGCGTCCAGCTCGTGCCTCCCGCACTTCGACAGCGCCTCCGGCTTTGGGAAGAAGTACGTCATCCTGCCCCCCAGCCGGCCCCCGAGGTCGTCCGCCCTCACCCCCTCCTGGCCGTGGTTGAACTTCACAACCAGGATCGGGATGCCGTGGCCCGGCGTCTTCGCCCCTTTGCGGAGGTGGGCCTTCTCGTCTCGACCCATCGTGATGATGAAGTGCCCCCGGGCGGGGTAGTCGTGCGCCTCGGCAAAGCCGTGCACGGCTTCAAGCATTGCCGCCACGTCCTCGTGGCGGGTGTAGATCGCCACGTTGAAGTGGCGGGCGCCGTGGACGCGGGACGCGGAGGGGGGCAGAATTTCGGACGCGTGGCAGGCGTCCAGCACTTTTCGGATGTCCCCGCCCTGCCAACGCTCTTCCGGCTTGTCCTAGGGCAGGCCGACCTCCGTATCGTGCTTGTTCATCCCGAACGGCGGGTCGATGAGGATTAGCTCCACCTGGGTCCACCCCTCCGCGTGCTTGTACGCGTCGCGCTCCCTCGCATCGCCCTCCACGAGCCTTGCCTTCACGATCTTGCGGTGGGCCAGCAGCTTCCTGGGGTCCCGGTCGCCGAAGTCCACCCCCAGCCTGGGGACGACCCAACGCGCCACCTGCAGCGGACGCCAGGGCACGAACCCGCTAGCCAGCTCCCGCCTCCTGGACTCCTCACCGCCACCCCTGATCGCGGGAGCGGCGTTGTACACGTGTCCCACGAAAGTCGCGGTTGCGTCCTTGTCCACGGCGACGGGGAAGTGTTGGTCGTCCGCCGCCAATTCCAGGTCCACGGTGGGGTGCCGGAAGGCCATGGTGTGCACCCTGTTGCTGCCATCCTCCTCGCCCTCGACGGGGGGTGGGGGCACCACCGGCGCCTCCTTTCCGGGGATCCACGCACGGGCGTCCCGGGCTTGGGCCGGCGCGTCTTTGAGCGATGGCCGTGGGGTGTTGAACACGCCCCACCGCCAGCCCCTGGTCCGGGTCGCAATGTACTGTTTCACGGCGTCGAATATCTCGGCGCCGGAGAAACCCGCGCCGTCCCTCAGCGCCGCCCAGGTGTCCTCTCCGTGCAGGTCGAACTCGAGCTGCTTCAGGGTGATCCCCGCCGTCTGCCGGGGATCCGCCTGCGCACCACCAGCATTTGCTGCTTACGGCGAGGACCCTGGAGACCGCGGAACGCACCGAGGCCGCATACTGTGGGGAATGTGAAGGTGGCGGAAATAGGTTTAGGGAAATGGAGGCCGGGCATGCATTGCGCGCGCCGCGCGCGCAAATGCTGGCGAACGTCGCTGGGTTCGTACGGTCGTTGCACTCACCGTCCCAACAATGTACGCCAGCTCCCACAGCGGGGCGATGACCACGGTCTGGAGGTACCCGAGGACGTCCGCTGTGCTGTAGAGGAGGGGGGGCTGCCGCCGCATCCACAGTCGCGAGGCTCGGAGGAAAGGCTCAAGGAAGTCGGCCTCATCCGTGGTCATGAAAGACAGCCCGGTTCCAGCCCCGGTGAACACAAGGTTGTCCTTCTGACACGGTCGAACGAGGACCTGGGCCTCCGCGTCCAACACCATGTCCCCGGCTCGGAGTCGGAACAAGAGCAGGGCCGCCTCCCACTGCTCCATCAATCCCGTCAAACGCCCGATGAGAAGGGCGTGCGCCGAGGTTATTTTCTTCAACATGGTGTCCCCGAAGCCCCCCACTTTGGCCTCGTCGGAAATGGCGTGGGTAATGAGCAGAAACTGGGGGAGCCAGTGGTCCTTCGCAGTTTCGCTCACTCCGAGGCCCCTCAGGAAGTCCCAGTACTTTGGCCCGTCCGCCAGCTCCTGCGCCTTCCTCATTTTAAGTGGCAGTGGGTCCCTTCCACACCTGTCGAGGGACTGGACGAACTTGCGGAGGGTGGTGTTCCTGCACACCTGCAGCGGGTCCCGCAAACTGGCGTCCCAGCCGGCCACAGACTGGAAGTCCTTCTCCCACAGTTCCTCTATTTCCTCCTGGTCCTTGTTTTTCAGCCTCGGCAGCCTGTCAGTCAGGGCTGCGCAGAGATACTTGTAAGTGTGGAAGCGGGCCGTCCACTCGGCGTGATCTCTGAGGCTGATAAACCAGTCTGCTACGGTTGGGGATGACCACTCTCTCTTGCGTCGCAGGATGGCCACGACCTGCACGATGTCGTCCGCGGCGCCGCTGAGGGTCGCCCTGAAGGTCTCCACGTAGTACGACTCGGGGTACGCGGAGACGTTCTTGAGGTAAGCCCTCCACACCCCGCGCTCGTGCGGCCGCACACTCGGCGACAGCCCCACCACCTCCGCCTCCCCCTCCAGGGTCCTGATCATCGCCATCCACGCGTCGTGGGCCTGGTGGCCCATGAGGGCGATGCTCATCTCCTCCGTGTAGATGCGGGAGGGGAAGTTCCTCGCCACGGAGCTCATGTACTTCTTCATGCTCAGCACTTTCCTCTTTTTGGCCTGCGTTGGAAAACACCGTACCAACGGAAACCATGAACATCAACGAATGCGGTGAGTGGTGACTCCCAAGGCGTTGAAATCCGGACCCTACAGACAGGGTTTGCGCGCGCCGCGCGCGCAAAGGCCGTTCTTGTAAGCAGCGCCCCCCCTCACGGGATGGACCAGCCTGCAGAAGGGAAAGGAGGTCCGGGCCGGGCCCCCACTGCTCACCTCCTCTTGAACCTTCTTCAGCTCCCCGGGAGCGAGGTTTCTCCTCCGGGCCTCCTCCAGCTCCATCTCGTATGCCATCTCCACCTCGGCGCGCTTCTTGGCCTCCCGCTTGTCCTTTTTCTCCGACTGGACGGATCCCTCCTGGGGCCGCTCCATTGTGTTGTTGAGGCGGGTCAGCGCCGGGGGCATCCTCGGCGGGCAGCCGAGCGACTGCCACATCTTGCGGATGAACGGAATTACGTGCACGGGGGAGGTGTGATCCGAGTAGTCGCCTACGGCCTTGGCGTCCTCCGACCTAAGGAGATTCTCCGCCCTGGCCAGGAAGCGCAGGTGGTCGTCCCCGAGTTGCTGCCTGAAGAACAGGTACACCGCCCGGTACTTTTGGACATCCTTGCGGCCCTGGTTCAGCAGCCTGACGTGCGCCTCGGTGGAATGGTTGCCCACAAGCGTCGCGAAGGTCGGCTTGTGGCGGTTGTCGTACTTGGCCTGCTCCTCTTTGGATCTGCTCGGGTTGTACTCGATCCACCCAAGGAGCTCCTCGACGCCCTCCCCCTCCACCCACTTCCGGTACATCTCCTCCACCGTGTGCTTTGCTAGGACGTCCACCTCGCGGTAGCCCACCACAACCACCGCCGGGGTGAGGTTGATGGCCCGGAAACTCCCGTAGAAGTACCTGACGTGGTCCTCCACGAAAGCCCGGGTCATCAACTCAACCGGCGGCCGACGGTTGAAGCAGAGGGGGTTCCCCCTGTCAGTGTAAGCCGCCGCCGACGACAATAGCTTCAGGAACGGCTCCTGAATCTCGAGGCCGCGGCTCCCGAGGGTCCGCCCGTGGACCTGGCGGACGTGGTGCCTGAGCCCGACGTACGCGAGTCGCCTCCAGACACCCAGCACCCTCGGTCCTTCCCCATCCTTTTTTGGGACGACGCGGACGCAACCATCGAAATCGTACCCGATATTGGGGTCGATCACCGCCTTCCGCGCCTCCGCTGTGTCGCCCTCCCGCCTGGCCGAACGGCCTCCCCCCGTCGCAGTGGCCGTCCCGGAACCGCCTTTCCCCAACCTCCTCCGCTTCTTTGGCGGCCCCTCCTCCCTCACCGGCGGGTCGGCAACCCCCCCAGTTTGGGCCGGTGCAGCCGGTGCGGCCACCTCTTCGGCAGAAACAGCCGCGGGTGGCTGGCCGCCGGTCCCCGCCTCCCCCTCCCCCGTCCCACCCACGTCCACCACGTCCACCCCAACACCTTCCTCCTCCCCCGCCCCACTCAGGTCCACCACGTCCACCCCGACACCTTCCTCCTCCTCCGTCATGCCCACGTCCACCACGTCCACCCCAACACCTTCCTCATCCCCCGTCATGCCCACGTCCACCATGTCCACCGCAGCACTCTCCTCCTCCTCCGTCACAACCACGTCCAGCACGTCAACCCCAACACCCCCCTCCCCCTCCATCCCAACCACATCCCCCACGTCCACCCCAGCACCCAGGTCGGCCGCCACGCTAGACTCCCCGAGGAGGTCCGGCCTATTGGCCCGAAGGCACTCCCGCATCCGCCCGTGGAGGTCCGCGGCGAGGGAGTCTTGCAGCCGGGCTTGCAGCGCGTGGTAGTAGCAGTCGCGGCAGCAGACCCTGCTGATCCCGAATCCCGCGCCATCCACCCCGAGGGCGGCCACGACCTGCCAGCCGCAGATGACGTGCACCAGCCTCTCCCCGCAGTGCGTGCAGGGCTCGAGGTCCTCCTCCTCGCCGGAATCCCCCAGGTAACCACCCGCCACGCAGTGCTCCGGGGGCTGGATGTCGCACGTCCTGGCCTGCCATGGACGCTCTGCTGAGGCTGCCGGGGTCTTGCCCTGGGCGGACGGGGTGTCGCCTTCCCGGTGCCCGGCGGGTTCCTCGGCGTCGACCGCATCCTCTTCCCCCTGTGCCGCGCGTTCGGAGGGAGGAGGGGGTGGTGGAGGGGGGGTCTGGAAGGGCTCCCCGGCAAGACGTTTCTGAGTTGGGGTTGCTGGCCGCTGCGAGTCGGTGGCCTCGGGCTGGGTGGGAGGCGATGGAGCTGCATCCCGACCCTCTTTCTCTGGCGGCGGCGGAGGGGGCGCAGTCGAGGAACTTGGACCGTCCTGTGGAGGTGGGAACGGAGGCGGAGGTGGAGGCGGTGTTGTTGCGCCCTGGATCGACTCCCCGCCCGTGGCGTCATCGGCCATCCCCCGCTCTTCGCGGTGCAACGTCACAGGGATGGGCTGGGCAACGGGGATGCTCGTGTCTACGGGATGTTCTTCCGGCCCCAAAGGCTCGCCGGCGTCTCCCTTCTTCTTCTTGGAGCGCAGGTGGGGTGTGAGCGCGGTCTGTACTCTCCGCGGCTCCCTGTACGCCGAGCCCTGCAGTGTATGAAATTCGATTTTGAGTCCGTGCGCTTCATCAATGGCCGGTGCAACGATGGGGTCTCTGGCAGAACGCGGGCGACTGCCTGCACTGCCGAGGGTTTGCGCGCGCCGCGCGCGCAAGCAGCCCCGATGCGGTACTGCCCGAGGCCGGCGCCTTCTCTTTGTTGAAGTCGGTGCATCACTGTGTTTCCCGGGTGCCCCTTCTCAAGTGAATCATTGAAAAGGCCATCAGCCGCAACCTGTGGGCACGCTCACAGCGACGGCACGCAGGAGCGATACTCTGAGGCACACCAGCAGTGCACGGTGTTCGTCTGGTGGTATTTGCGCGCGCCACGCGCGCAAACCCAGTCGACGTTGACAGGTCAGCTGTACATTACAACCCCGAGACGTACCTGCGGTGGAAGGTGTTCGTCCGGTGCCGTTTGCGCGCGCCGCGCGCGCAAACCTAGTGGACGTTGACAGGTCAGTAGTACATTACAACCCCTATTAGTC
>CAJHUC010003005.1:0-28948 GCA_905146915.1 Ostreobium quekettii | reverse complement strand
GTCCTCCTCCTCGCCGGAATCCCCCAGGTAACCACCCGCCACGCAGTGCTCCGGGGGCTGGATGTCGCACGTCCTGGCCTGCCATGGACGCTCTGCTGAGGCTGCCGGGGTCTTGCCCTGGGCGGACGGGGTGTCGCCTTCCCGGTGCCCGGCGGGTTCCTCGGCGTCGACCGCATCCTCTTCCCCCTGTGCCGCGCGTTCGGAGGGAGGAGGAGGTGGTGGAGCGGGGGTCTGGGAAGGCTCCCCGGCAAGACGTTTCTGAGTTGGGGTTGCTGGCCGCCGCGAGTCGGTGGCCTCGGGCTGGGTGGGAGGCGATGGAGCTGCATCCCGACCCTCTTTCTCTGGCGGCGGCGGAGGGGGCGCAGTCGAGGAACTTGGACCGTCCTGTGGAGGTGGGAACGGAGGTGGAGGTGGAGGCGGCGTGGTGGCGCCCTGGATCGACTCCCCGCCCGTTGCGTCATCGCCCGTCCCCCGCTCTTCGCGGTGCAACGTCACAGGGATGGGCTGGGCAACGGGGACGCTCGTGTCTACGGGATGTTCTTCCGACCCCGAAGGCTCGCCGGCGTCTCCCTTCTTCTTCTTGGAGCGCAGGTGGGGTGTGAGCGCAGTCTGTACTCTCCGCGGCTCCCTGTATGCCGAGCCCTGCAGTGTATGAAATTCGATTTTGAGTCCGTGCGCTTCATCAATGGCCGGTGCAACGATGGGGTCTCTGGCAGAACGTGGGCGACTGCCTGCACTGCCGAGGGTTTGCGCGCGCCGCGCGCGCAAGCAGCCCCGATGCGGTACTGCCCGAGGCCGGCGCCTTCTCTTTGTTGAAGTCGGTGCATCATTGTGTTTCCCGGGTGCCCCTTCTCAAGTGAATCATTGAAAAAGCCATCAGCCGTAACCTGTGGGCACGCTCACAGCGACGGCACGCAGGAGCGATTCTCTGAGGCACACCAGTAGTGCACGGTGTTCGTCTGGTGGTGTTTGCGCGCGCCACGCGCGCAAACCCAGTCGACGTTGACAGGTCAGCTATACATTACAACCCCGAGACGTACCTGCGGTGGAAGGTGTTCGTCCGGTGCCGTTTGCGCGCGCCGCGCGCGCAAACCTAGTGGACGTTGACAGGTCAGTAGTACATTACAACCCCTATTAGTCATTGACACCGCCCCACCCACACCACCCATCCCCCCTTCCGTGTCGGTCCACGTCTGTGCCGGCTTCCGTCCACGCAAGCCCACAGCCGCCTGCCAGCGCACCTCAGGAAATTTTGCGTGCAGGCGGCGGCGCCCTGCCCCGCACCCGCGGCCGGCCCTGGCGTGCCGCCCTCGCCCCCGTCCCCCTTGGCGCCGTGCGCTTCCGCGTCGGAAACAACCGCGGCCTCCTCTCCTTGCCTGCGAGATGCGCGTTCTCGGTTTCCGCTTCCGCCCATGTGGCCTCGCGCACGCGGAGGCGCGCATGGGCTGTGCCGCGCACTCCCCGCACCCCGCGGCCGGCCCTGGCGTGCCGCCCTCGCCCCCGCCCCCCTTGGCGCCGTGCGCTTCCGCGTCGGAAACAACCGCGGCCTCCTCTCCCTGCCTGCGAGATGCGCGTTCTCGGTTTCCGCTTCCGCCCATGTGGCCTCGCGCACGCGGAGGCGCGCAGGGGCTGCGCCGCGCACTCCCTGCACCCCGCGGCCGGCCCTGGCATGCCGCCCTTGCCCCCGCCCCCCCTTGGCGCTGTGCGCTTCCGCGGCGGAAACAACTGCTGCCCGCTCCCCACGCGCTGGCGGCGCCCCCATCCCACCCCACCCACCCCCCGCCCTTTGCCTCCCGCCCCTCCCCCAGGGGCGCGTACCTTCGGCCGTCTTGTGAAGCTCCTCTTCATGGCCGTCCTTGTGTGCCGCTGCAGGTGTGGCTTGCCAGGTGGAGCGCGGCGGCGGCCCTTGCTGTGGCTGGTTGCGGTCCGTGCTGTCTGGGGGGATCTCGCGGAATATGTGGCTGAGGGTCCTGCAGCTGACGAGGACGATCTTCCGATTCGCAGGATCGACACGTCACATTGACGCGGAGGGGGCTTTTAAGGTGCTGAGGCACCTACGGCGCCAGCAATCCCACCTTGTCCAAGCCCGAGCCGTGCCAGAGCCCTGCCACCGCCCGCCCCTCCAGCAAGGCATCCGGATGGCGGACAGGCGCATGGACCGCGGCCGGGCCCACGACCAGCTCCCCGGTGGCACCTGCCCCGAGTGGGTGGGCAGCCCACCGTGGGCGGTGAGGGGGACCCCGCCGGAGGACGGGGCCGAGGCGGCAGGCCTCGCGGCCCGGGCGCGGGAAGCGGGGCCGCGGGCGGCGGCGGTGAGGGCGGCAGCCGCGGCGACAGCGGCCACGGCGGGTGGGGCCGGGCGCGTTGGTGCCGCCGCCCCGGCATGCGTGCCGACTGGCGCGGCGGGCCACGCGGGCATGGCACCCAGCCTGGCCTACGCCACTGGCGGCGCTCCGCCGGCGGGAGGTGCACCCTCACAGCAAGAGGGTGCCGAAGAGGGGTACGGGGGGGCCCGAGGCGAAAATGCAAATTAAGCCTTAAATTTGATTTTTTTCCTATTTTTTTTTCTTGTAATTGCGCGCGCGGCGCGCGCAAAGGGTGTTTGCACGCGCGGCGCGCGCAAAGGGTGGCAGCTTGGTAACCCTTTGTTTTGGTGTGGCGCAGGGACGCCGTCACCCTGCAGATGCGTGTCCCCTCGTGGGGGGACGTTTGGAGATGCGCGGGCCGGTGGGACGAGCGCGGGCGGACCATCCACCCGCCCTGCCCCTGATTCAAGGCCGCCGTCACCCCCGCCGAGCTCGTCTTCGGCTGCAAGGCCTGCTGGCTCAACAAGGGCCGGCGGTGCTGGGTGACGGCGGGCCCCCCTCCCACCGGCCCGCAGCCCCGCGGCCCCGTGGCCGCCGCTTGCGCCGCCACCGCGGTAGTGGGCATGGTGGTGGGCGGGTCCGCCCTCGCCCTAGGTCGGGGGCTGCCAGTGCCGCCGGGGCCGGCGGCCAACACGGAGGGTGTCCGCTCCCCCTGCGGCCGTGCTCAGTTCCCGGGGGCGGGTGGCGTGGCGGTGGCAGGCCGGGCAGCGGATGCGGGGGTGGGCGGTGCGGCGGGCAGTGACGCTCGGTGGGCGAGGATGTCGGGGGGGTCATCGGCTGGGGGGTCGTCCGTTGGGGAGCGGGTGCGCACTGGGGGGTGGGTGGAGGAGGCGCCGGGGCAGGCGGCGCCACCAGGGGAGGCGCCGAGACATTCCCTGGCCCCCGTGCAGGGGCCTTGTTCGCCGACCGGGGGTGCGGGCTTTCCGGGTCCGGGGGCCGGTGGGGTGGCCCGCGTAGCGGTGGAGCGGGGCGGTCGGCCGGATGGTGGAGTGGTCCAAGGGGGGGGGGGCCTTGGCGCCCGTGGGTAGCCCCAGTCTCCTTGACAACTTCATGGAGGCGTTCCGGAGGGCCCCATGTCGCCCCTCCCTCCCGGGGGGGGTGGAGCTGCGGTGGGATGCCCCCGACCAGCCTTGGCCCGAGCACGCACCATGCCGGCCGCCGGCCCGCCTCGTGGAGGGAGAACGGGCGGCCCGGGTTAGCCGTTCGGGGGGGCGGGGGAGGGAGCGTGGCGGTGGGAGGGGGGGTGCGGATTGGGGCGAGGGGGAAGGCGCCGGGGGGTGGGGTGGCCTGTCAGGCGGGGGTGGGCACAGGGGGCGGCGCGGTGGATGGTAGAGGTGGCGGGGGTGACGTTGAGGAGTGGGGTCGTTGGGGGTGGGAAGCTGCACCCGTACTGTACCTGTATTTCTTAAAAACGTTGTTGAGCTGGTCGTGTAGAGCGCTCGGACTGGTGATGTGAGCGCTCTCAGAAATGGCGATTTTGCGCACAAATTTCATTGTTTTCAGATGGCCGATCTTGCGCACAACCATTATGCCCCAAAAAGCACATAATCGCGATGTTGCGCACAAGTGCACCCTTTTGGACCTTACCGACATTTTGCACGAAAGCTCGTTTCCCTTCCAAACAATTGTTTGTCGATGGTGCTTTTGTGTCAAAGCCCTCATACCACCCCTTTGTTGCGGAATCTACCCATTGCACATAACAGTACTGTGTGAATTGTGCAACTCCTGGGGTACTCTGAGAATCCAACTATCCCCGCAACAAACGCGATGCCACTCTAAACTTAGCTTCGCTGCAAGCGAGTTGCAATGTGCAAATTTGTCCCACGATCAGTTGTTGAACCTCCTTATCTTGCACAACCTTGATGTGCTACTTGATTTTGTCGTGCATATGGAACCAACACACGACCCGCTTGCTCATGGGAAAGCATTTTGCGATGGCATTAGTAATTGAAGCTGCTCCATCAGACATAACCATCCTCGGCTGATAGTCGACCACGTCTTCAGCGTTTTGTTGCTCTCCACCCATTACATTCGCACATGTTGCCTGTCTAACCTCAGAACGATACCATCTACAAGCTTTCTTTAGGGCTTCAAAAACAAAAGTATACGATTCACCGTCTCCCACGGTGCACAAACTCATACATATGGGCCAGACTTTCTGATTGGCATCTGATGGGCCACATATCAGGCAGGGAGATTTCCCCCAAGTGAGCTTATAAGTTCCGTCTATATGCAGTGTGCTTTCCCCCTCACTCTGAAGTAGAGCTTGCAATAATCGTATTGTAGACTACAATTTGTAGTAAGAACCCAAGCGAAGTCAACTGAAGGCGCTTGTTGATGGTGTCCAAGTGCAGCTGGCGGTGGAGGCTGGACAACTGTTCTCAAGCCCACCACAAACAGCTTGTCTATATCTTTACTATACAATGCTCGCCGCTCATTTGTCCATTGCTGCAACCCCAGGTTGGTCATCTGTGTGACGTTGTTACAACCCAATGCCTTCCTCCTGTCATGTCCCACGGTGTTCCGGATCTACTGATCGCTACGCAAGGGAAGTTTCTGTGCTTCAATTCGTCTACAAATTTGGCCAGGCTTCAACCCGTATGTCATTGCTGTGGCCACAAATTGACAAACTGCAAAAGGCATCCCATATCTTGCCTGCCCCTCTGAAGGTATTGCTTCATGCACATGTTCCTTGCCATTCCTCCATATCTCTACTATTGAATTCTTAGCAGGGTACTCAACTACAACTTGCCATGGACATGCTGCCCAGCCAGCCTTTCTACCATACTTGCATTTGTAGATCTCCTTGACGTGGCCATCCACATTCTCCTGGCGTCTGATCTTTGTGCACTCTTGTCCTTGGGCTGCCCAGTGATCTTTGAACTCTTCAACTGACTGGGATGTTTGTTCCTTCTCCCAGGCCAAAGACTGTCCTCTTCTTTGTTTCTGAGGAAGTTCTTCTGAAGGTCCCTCAAGGGCTGCCACTGTAGGACCTGGAAGGACAGATAGCATCTTCATTGCCGCAATGATGAATCGAGCCGTGGCGCAGCTACTGATGTACCTGTTCGGGAAGCAATCCCAATCGATCGCACTGCAGACTACCCAACAGCGCCTGGCTCTTGCGCCATTGTCTCCAACGTTACTGGCGCCCCCGCGTTGGTGCTCCCACTGCTGGCACCCCACTGGCACGCCCACTGCTAGCAAGCTCAGGCTGGCGCAAGAGACTTGTTCCAATTACGTTATTGAGTGCTTAATGCGGAGCGGACGTCGTGCATTGACTGTTGACCATGTTGACCAGGGAACTCGA
The DNA here is from genome assembly GCA_905146915.1 of Ostreobium quekettii. Lineage (NCBI taxonomy): Eukaryota > Viridiplantae > Chlorophyta > Ulvophyceae > Bryopsidales > Ostreobiaceae > Ostreobium > Ostreobium quekettii. The sequence goes on along the minus strand of CAJHUC010003005.1, from coordinate 23,275 downwards.
AATGTAATGATGATGACTCCCTTACACGCAGCGGGTGCGTGTCGAATTTCGCCTGGGGCAGGAGGGCGCTCGATTTTCCTTTCGCCGGAGCTGAACGTCCGCCAATAAATGCCCAGGTCCGGCTGGCTACGGCCTCATCGGCCTCCAAGCCCTGTGAGGTGCATGCCGCTACAGCATACTGAAGGCATGTCCACTCCAGTCAAGGGATGGCTTTCTCCCTTGAAGGACTTCATGATGGGGACTTAGTTGCACCTTGGGATTGAATTGTTTTGTTCTGAGTGGCCATCGTGTTGGAGCGTTCCAGGGGCGGTGGAGATATCTTTGGTGTGAGCATCAAGAGGGAAGGCGAGACATTTGGGGATGGCATGGAATCGGTTGCCATGTAGAGGACAATTCAGGCGCATTGGGGATCTCTTGTGCAGCGAATTTTCGATGCTTCTAATGTTTTGTATTTTATTTTGATTGTTTGGGAGTTTCCCAGCACAGCCAGAGAATTGCGCAGTACCAAGTGCAGGAATGGCCAGGCAGGCAAGCATTCAAGGCTCAGGACATGCATGCCTACCCCAATCGATATCTGTGAGGAAGGGGCAGGGATGGATGGGTGGGGTGGGGAACGATGAAAGACGTCCCTTGCGATCGCCATTTAGGCTGATGGATCATTGTCCTTGGTTCTTAAGTCTCAATCTGTTTGCATTTTCTGCGTCTGCCACTATTCTGATCAGCTGTCGAAGGACGGCAGAATTCGCTCTCTTCTGTTGCTATCTCTCGGTCCCTTTTGAACTCAGTAACGCAATACACTTTCAGAGACAATTCTAGGGTCAGGTTGAAGCATATCAACTGCCGTTCAACTTGCTTTATTCCCTTTTGGATGAAATCGCACCGATTCACAGGGCAGCGATTCACAGGGCGGCGATTCACACCGGCAGATCACCTGACTTTAGCTTAGGGAAACTCTTGAGAGACAGCCTTAGGCATTAACTCGCTTTAAAAAAGTCTTGCACCAGGTCAAAACACACAGGAAAAACACTCTTCATACTGAAATCAACCGTCCCTTGTCGAACAATCACCATTCTGTTCTTCCCCGTTCACTATTTAGAGCACCAGATCCACTTCAGCAATGCAATCCTCAACCCACTGAACGAAATGCTTTCTTGTTGCGTCGACCAACGCCAACGATCAACAGCACGTTAGCATCATTCCAACATTCAGTCCCTCTCCAGGTCGTCACTCAGCTTGGGTGGTTCGCAACATCGGCTTGGTCGCTCTACAAACTAGCCATCCACCAGCTCTATTATCTCCCAGCCAGTTGCCATGACACCATCGCAGTTTGCCATCGCCTCCTCAACTTTGTAATGCGAATTTCCCACCGCAATAGCTCCAATTCACAGCACACGGTTCCTTTTCAAGCATCCTGACTATTTCCTTCTCCAAATACCTTCCCTTTTCCCACTTACCATCACTTTACATCATTACTTATCAACTTCCCCATCCCAGTTGTTCACACAACCTTCCCAACGTACCCCCTTACCATATCCTTCTGCGCATGAGCACAGCACTCTACTCATGTCCTAAGCTGCTTACCCCATGCAGCTGCACATCCCATACAACTTCCTATTCATGGTCCCTTCAAATTCACTTCTACTTGATTACAAATATTCCTTCCGGTACTCAAAACCGGTCTGCTTCTTTGAAGCTAGTGGCAACCTAACGAATCTATCTATAAGATCTGGGGGCCCAAAGGCATACACCCAGACGTTCTGAGCTTCATCAAAAACAAAAAAAAACGTTTGCCCTCAGACTGACATAAGAACCTGCTACACCGCACGGCCCAGCGCCATGAGGCGGTCCTCTGGCAGCATCTCCGTGGCCACCGGCGGACGCTCCGGTGCCTCCGACGGATGGAGCCATTTCCCTATGGCCTCCGCCTGCACGTCGCACTCACCAATGCCCAATCCCCCCCAGCCTCAAACTAACATCAATTGCCTCGCGCTGTTCGGCCGACACCGGCGCTTCACTGCCGGCCCCCCTTGGGGAACATTCACCATCAAAGTTCCCCAGTTCTGACATCACCTGGGTGAACGGCGACGTTCGGCCATTGCCGTTTGGACCCTCCACTGGCTGTAGCCCCTCCAATCCGCCGCTCTCAAGCCAACTCAGAATTGCATCCAGCCTGCTCTCCACATTGCGCAACCACTCAGCGTTTTCATCCACTTTTTATGCAAGCATGTCAATCCCAAGCCACTAGCCCATCCGCTCGGTTGGATCGTTTGATCCCGTTTCACCGGCAAGCACCCAATCGGCCCCGGGAACACGTCCACTCCGGTCGCTCCTCTGGGCCATAACTGCAGGCCTGGGTCGCACAGCTCCGCATTTCCTTGCAAACTCACAGGCGCTGGTCGCGTTCACCTGGGGAGGACACGCGCGCAGGGGGCAGCAGCTTGCAGACAGCTAACACTCCGTCGGATGTAATCGCCCATTTACCATACAAAATGGAGAGGCTTAGTGATTACACTATACACCATTCAGCTTCCCCTTGAATTGTATCTTACTGGCTCAGTTTTCCAGCATGTTGACGTTGCTCTGGAGCAGGCTATATGAGGCAGGGACAATCTTCTCTTCACAACCTGTCTTTGGGAAAACAACATGATCCCTTTGTATCTATTTCTTTCTTTCCTTAATTGTCCTTTTCCCGGGAACTTTAACAGGAACCAAAAGTGATATGCGGCTGAGGGTTGGCTCAATCCTTTTAGTCACGATTCCCAAAACGTCACAAGCAACAGCCCTGTACCTACAAATGGCAAGTGAACAGGTCATGGCTTGTTCATAGTGCGACAATGTGGCGCAGACTTGTTCAGGAGGGAGTGTCATTTGCACAACCTGTTTCTCGTTCCCAAACAAAGCAAATATCCCTTCTTTGACACTGCAATTCAGGATCTCAACCCTTTCCAATTTCCCCGATCACCCCCGCCAGCGAACGTCCCACTCTTTGCGACCTCTGGCACAATCAATCACCGAGGCCTCGCGCCTCCCTAGACAGCCAACGCCACGCACAGGCATCCACCTTTGTTGCATTGCGTTCACCTCATTCACCCAGGTCAACCACGCGCAGTTGATGAACACAGTGTTTACCTCATCGCCCTGGTACGCTGCCGCTCTGTGTTCAACAAGCAACTCAGCAGTAGCTGCGTGGCCACCTTTTGCTACTAGTATAAGGGGTGTCCAGCCATTCTAAAGATCACAGCAGAGCACCAGTACAGGAAGAATCATCACACGAAGCCAGCACCATCCTTTTCAAGCACTCCATGATTCCACTGCACAGAGACACCACCATTTTGTAACCACAAAATGCCCTCCAACCTTGTCAACCACGTCCACTTACGCATTTTTGCTTAAAAGCTTGTCAGCAAACAGCCGCAGTCAAGTAGCAGAAAATACGGGCATTCAGCTGAAACGTACCCTATGCCAGCCAAGCACCACCAACATGCCCAACAGCTGGAGCTGCAAGCCCGCGCTGCTGCAAGGATTGATCACCGTATTGCTGCTTGTTTTTGTGTTGCTGTTGTCACGGTGGTTGTGGACCGCAGGCTTTAAAGCTGCACTGCAGGAAATAGAACTATGGATGAATATTCATCCATCTGTCAGATTAATCTGACAGAGAATCAAGCACTGTTGCATGACTTGGAGCATGCCTAGGCGGCCTTGTAGGAGTCGCGTGAGATAGGTGGCCAGGTGGGCTTCAATCCCACTGGTTCCAAATGAAGTTAATTTCGTTACCATATATTTTTAATAATCTGTACGAGATAGGTGTCAGTTTTCACGACATTCAAATGAATTTTGATTCGTCAGCATGGCCTGTTGTATGACTTGGATCATGCCTAGGCGACCTTGTAGGAGTCGCGATAGACAGGTGGGTTGGTGGGTTTCAATCCCACTGGTCCCACATCAAGTTAATCTCGTTACCATATAGTTTTAAATCACTTGTACGAATTAGCTGTCAGTTTTCAGGACATTGAGATGAATTTTGATTAGTCAGCATAGCCTATTGCATGACTTGGAGCATGCCTATGCGACCTTGTAGCAGTCGCGATGGACAGGTGGGATGGTGGGTTTCAATACCATTGGTTCTAAGACTAGTAAATTCGTTACCATATAGTTTTAGATAGCTTGTACGAATTAGCTGTCAATTTTCATGGGCCCCCGGTCAGTGGGGTGATGGGATTGTACTCCAAGGGTGTCATCCAGGTAGGTGCAATGGCTATGACTCATTGCATGCGGCACTGCTCAGGAATCCACATTTGTTGTAATTCGTTGAGCATTCCCTGAACTGCAGCATAAGATCAACGACCCAAACAAATGCGGTTCAAATTATAGGGTTTGGTCCCATTGTGACACGGCTTGAGTGGCTTGACTCCCTTTTAAAAGTGTCTGAACACAGCTACAAAGCATGCAAAATGGCCCAGTTCTTTCGTTGGTACACAGTTGGTCTTACGCACACGGTGTTGAAAATCGTGTACTACGCGATCTGCCTCCACTCTTATTCAAGGAACTGCAAACTTGACGCGGTTAGTAGTAGACTAGAAACCATCTATTTCGGCTAATTTTTGTTAGTGTATCGCCAGTGCCACATAGCAGTAGCTTCCCTGCATGTCATCCACCCCCAACTCACTGGTTCCCAAGCATGGCGTGCCAATATGCAGCTGCGCCACAGAGCCTGCGCGTTGGCACTCCGGGCCAGTCCTGGCTAGCCTCCGGGTTGATCTGGGTACGCATCGATGCCAGATATCTGGCAAGCCGTCCTCCAATAACACCAGCAAACATATGGCCATTGTGAAGTTCGTGCAGAAATAAAACATTAGCGGAAATACACGAGTTACCTTCTTGTATTCATGTTGTAATTCGTTTAGATCGTGTACCCCATTGATAGAAGTGGGAACAATTCATGTAGTATGCGATTTTCACAACCGCGTTTTTTTGGGTGTATTCTAACGAATAGTGCAAAATGTTGTGAACTAGCCATATGGTGAACCGGCCATGTTCAGTTGGCCAAACTCTGCCATGCCCAATGCGCAGCAGTTTGTCCCACCCGTTTGCTTGTGCGTGTGTCTTTCCCGCGTTTCCTGCAGAGCTCGGTGTTCGCAAGCCTGCAGGAAGGCGATCATGAGCTCTCTAATGCCACACCCTTTTGTTTTCTGATTGTTTTCTGTTTACCCATGGCAGAACCGTTGCCAACATGGATGCTGTCCGCAATGGGCACTTGGGTCATTCAATGCAATGAACCACGAGTGAGAGTCATCACCGCAACACGTTAAAGCAAATGCATTGAAGCATAGCTGGGCCCAGTATTTCAGAGGAATCATGCTGGACCCACGCAGAGCGGGATGGGGAGAGGAGTCAGTGCTGATGAGGTCTGCTGTGGACGGCCTTTTCTGGGGAGAGGGGGTGGATGTGTGGTGGCACGGGAGCGGCTCAGTGGTAAAAACCAGGCTAGATGACACAGTCCTGACACGGTCTGCTCAAAATCCAACTGTGTACTTTGGGACCACATTTGCCGACCGAAAGTGAGCAGGCCGTGTCAGGACTGTGTCATCTGGCCTGTTTTTTCCTAGTGGCTGGGCATGAGGATGGTGTTTGCGAAGCTGAGGGAGGTCTAGGTGGCCGGCCCCCGAGGGTGGCATCCAAGGAGGAGCTGCTATCAGGCAGGACTTCAGTTGGTGGTGGGGGGATGGCGAGGGCTGCAACATGGGCTGCGAAATGGAACCAGCCCCTCTGGGGCACTCAGTGGCCCATTGTGAGAAGTGCGTACTCCGCAACGACCGAGAGCAGGTGCTTGCAAGAAGGGGGGGCAAGGGCCATGGTCTCAAAGTTTTCCTTATGGGCCAACAATTTCTTGGCGTTGTGGCAACACAGCCCTCAGAGACCCCCCCCACACACACACCACCCCCGTGTTACAAAGACTGCAACAACCCTGGATCCAACAAATAGTTACTGTTGAAACTTGACAGCCACCTCGTTCGGACAGCAGCCCCACCACTTGCATCTTGACGCACCGAACGGCCCATCCCCACTCCACCCCGGGCGAAACCCGCCAATCCTAGTCCCTGTGATCCTGCATGCCCCCCTCCAGCTGCTTCCACCCCGTCACCGACAACCGCGAGAAGATCCAGTCCTCGGCCCTGAAGTTCCCCGGCGTGCCCGGCGCGCTGCCCGAAAGCCGGTCCGCATACTCCCTTGCGGCGTTCCCGCACCCGCTTCGCGTACTCGTAGTTCCTTGCCTTCAGCGTGCTCACCTCGCTCTGCGCCTTCTCCTCCTTGTCACGCAGCGCCCTCAGGCCATGCCCCTCCCTCTCCCCTCCCACCTTGTGGAACCGAGGACGTCAGTTTTGGCATAGTCTCACGCTCCTGCGCTGGCACTCACAATTTGTGATGAACTTTCCAAAGATTCGTATCCCCGAAACCCTTGCCTGCGGCGGCCCCAGCTCACCCAGCGCTCCATGGAGCCTGCAGCGAGTCCCGCCGCGGCCTGCACAGCCTTTCGCAGGCCATCGCGCGTGTCTCGCTCGTCCCACCCTGCCCATTCAAACACCCGAACCGATGGACTTTCCAAAGATTCATATCCCCGGTACCCTTGCCTACGGGGGGCCCCCAGCTCACCGAGCGCTCCATGGCGACTCCAGCGTGCTCCGCCTCAGCCTCCACACCCTTTCGCCGACCAGCCTGCGCATCTCCCGTCCACACCCCAGGCTCCCTCCACCGCACCATGAGGCTCACTAAGGCGGGCACCAGCGAGCAGCGTCAGAAAGCCGGGTCATGTTGTCCGAATGCCGGTTGCTGGGGCTAGGACCTAGCGTGCACGTGACTTGGTGCAAGCAGTCACCGATTTGATGCAGGGAGTAACTTTATACCCACAGGTGCTGTTCCTCTTCTGCTTTCCATCATTGCCTCGCCGTTCCCATCGCCACCCGCCACATTCACCTGTCGATCACCTGTGATTCTTTCTGCCTCCTTGTGTACCGCCTCACGCCTCGCCCTTCTCCTTTCTTGAACTCGACCGCAAGCCCCATTCCAGCAGAACTTTTTAACGTTGAACGGGGCAGGGGTGTAAAAAGTGATGGTGGTGGCATAGAACCGCCACCCCAACTCTTTCACGGGCGCTGTTCCGAGGACCTGCCACATCTCAGGGAGCGCAAGGGCACCCTGGAGTGGGCGTCACTCCTGCGTGACCCACTCCTGCACCGGCTTCTAGAAATTCTGGAATGCTAGGCCGTGCAAGACGGAGGGCCGACGCCATAGTGCAAGCAAAACAGCCTCTGCCCGACCCCACGGGTCAAAGACATGATGGAGGGGGGGGGGCGTGCGACCAGTACACTTGTTATAAGTGCGCTGGTCGGCAGCAACCAAGAAAAATGCCAGAACAACGCAGAAATAGTTTTGGAAGGAAAGGCCGTTGATGCGATTCAAATGGCTCCCTTTGGAGTGCATGCGGGAAGTGCGAATCCACGATCGATGATGCTTCAACGGCGTTGGAACAGTGCTAGACGCAAGGCCACACCACACACAAAACGCCCGGGGCTTACATATTTGTTCACCCTTCCCACAACGAAGAGCTTTCCCAACGATGGCAACGGACCCCGCAACCGAACAGTTCGAATCTCCTTGCACCCACAGAACTCTCTTTTTCGCATGACAGTGACCATCATCCACCACAAACCAGCCATACGACACTTCATAGATGCCCACTCTTCGCCACGATGCAACCTACGTCATAAAACATATGCCAAACGCGCGTCCATACACTCAATGCTAACATAAAATATTCAAATGTTCAATTGTGAGTGCGACCCCAACCATAGCATTTGTATTTGAATCAGATGGCATTTCCCACAACAATCAAATTGATGGTCACAAAAGTTCCGTCATAAGAGAAGGAATTCTGTGAACTCTAAAACACATTTTTCTTTTCTTTTTATAGATTCAGAATGCCTTGCATATAAACCATATTCTTGAAGTGTTTACAAGTCGCACACGATAATGCATATTATGCTCACTTATTAAGTGATCCACCCAGTGAAACGGTGGTCATTATGTGGTGTCGCGAACAAAGTGCGATAGTTCACCATAGCCTCAACCCCGCTTACTCAGGGGCAGCGCTTCAACTACTAATTCAATGTATGATTCTGATGGCCTCTTTTGGGAAGTTTCAAAACAGTATTTTTCACTCATATCGTATTGTCCAATTTTCCAATCCCTTTTTCAGGGATAAAACGAAGATACAAATTGACAAACTCCTTATCCAGGAATTCAAAACACTATTTTAGTTTCTTTTCAATTTGCTCTTTTCCTTCTTTCTTATGAAAAGTACAACTCTGCCACTTGATCAGTGTCATTTCCCAATAGCACTCAGAACATCAGTGGGTGCTCTGGCAGGTCCAAAAACCCTTGTTCAGGAGTTTTTACCATATCTTGTATTTTTTCAATCTCCATTTTCTTTTTTTTTCTTGTGCATATTCAGGTCATGTCACTTATTCAGCGACATTTATGAACACCGTAATAACCTCAGTGTCTAGAACCACCGAGGAATAAGCAATTTGGGCAGAACACCAACACAACCCCATGCTGAGGCAAGAGACATCCCAGCATGTTTCTTGGTGTCCAAGCACCTGGCCAACATGGCCCAGAACAATGTCCTGTAGCCACTAAAGGATAATCTGCTCGTAGCTGGAAAGGGACATCAGCATATGGGATCGAATCTAGGCACAAGCGATGTGATGAAACAGCTAGCATGACAGCCAACAGGTCTGTTTTTTCCACAGCAGTGTTTCCGCTGTGGATGACTGATGAATAAACAAAAACATGCAACCTAAGCGTGGGGTAGCCCAGCCTGAAAAGAGCCATCAGGTGTTGGCCCAAACTTTCGGTTTTGCATGATTTCTTTAGACTTTCTCAGGCCAGAAACCTCTCAGCCGGGAGCGAGTGACTTTGAGGATAAACAAAGACATGCCCAGAATGGGCAATATCCTTTTTCAGGATGCATAGTTTCACCAGAAATTGAGAGCCGTGGTCAATACTGGTATAGCAGTTTTAATGAATCCTCTTGACACATAGGGCTTTCCTCAGTCGTCGCCAAGCCCCCCTAGGCATAAATTCCCCTCGGTTGCCATGACAAGCTTGCTATGCTACCAAAGTGCCAGCACTCAACTTTTTTTGTCTTTTTTTATTCGGTGGTGGCATACTCGGGTCATCTCACACAGTCAGAATGCATGTCGGACATGAATATCTCGCCAGCTGATTCATACATGACTTACCCAGTCAAACGGCGATCGTTGTTCAGCTGCGCGACCACACTGTTTACCCTAGCTAGGCTTGGAATGGCAGCCACGAAACGCTTGGAATCACCCTAATTCGGACAATATCCAGCAGGAAAACCGCAAAATGGCCCCACCTTGGACACACGACAATCAACCACTTGACCTTGAGTTTCAGCTACATACATTTTCTAAGCAGTAGAACTGCATGGGTGGTGCCAATCGCCACGATTATGTAAAGCTCAATCATCATATTGTTATGGCAATACTGCAATTTGTTGTACTATACGACGTGATTAGCAGCTTGCCACCTCGCCGCATTGCTTCGCTGTGCACTTTCCAGTAATCTCCTGTATGGGCAGACCTGGGAAGGTGTGTGCGCATCGAATTTTGTGTTTTTTGTTTTCCATCATGCTGGATGAAGTTCGAACACTGCAATTGATTTGTGCCCGAAAGGTTTTTATTCTATGCAATCGGTAGTTTTGGCAGTTTGGGGGACACACAAACCTTGTTGCTGTGTGCACTGCTCATAAATTGCCACCCGCTTTGATACAACCGCTCCCAAATTCTTGCGGATCAATGCCCTTCAACTTGTTGAGGCCACTGACTCTGCGCTCCTCACGAATATGTTCTTGACGATACCAGTGAGAAGGCGCTCATCATACACCACCGCGGTCGCGTCTGGCATACTTGGAGCAGAGCAACGTAATTCGAACAAAATGCATGGAAAACATGCTAAGAAAGCAACCTCAATTCATGCAATGTCCTGCAAACCAGGAAGCAAAATAATTAGAGCCCCCGTCCCCCAAGTCACCCTTTTTTGCTATGCTGCCGGCTTAGGGACAGCCCCTATTTGCCATGCCGGCAAATAGCAAAACACCCCCCTTGCGCCCTTCCCCTGCCTCACTCCCCCAAACCTGGGATTTATACTCACCCCAACCCACCCCGCTCATCAGTGGTGGCGCCACCACTCCACCCTACCCCAACCCACCAAACCCACTCATCTTGTGAGGTGGCCACCCAACCCGGAAACTGCTACCATTTTTCTTGCGGGCGGTGCATAGATCTCTCTCCCATTAACTGTTGCATTATTTTGACGCAGGCGGCATACCGACTCTATCCAATAAGCTCTGCTTTTGGCTATGTGGATGGTATAGCGACCTGACATTGCAGGCTTGTTACGTACTCCGTAAACACAGATCGTATTTTACGTTTTTACACATAAAAACACATAAAATATGTAAATCAACGTAGTTCCACCCCTTGTACATATGGGCAGTACGTACAACCTCCGGGAATCCCGCGAGTGGCATCCAGACGCGCTGGAATGGACAGAGAAATGCTTTTGTTCCACGCCGTCGTGGCCCTTGCCGAGTGTGAAGTCGACGCTGTGTTGCGGGTGATTGAGGAACCCGAGAACATATAACTGTATGCGATTTGTATCGTGTCACCTGAGTGTCACAACGAGCCGCAAAAATATACACAGCCTTAAAATAGCCCCTTTTGCAAATTTGTTTTTTACATAAAAACGTAAACAAAGACACGGAAACGTAAAAATGCAAAATCCAGCATAAATAACAAGCCTGACTACCACTCTCCAGGCTACCTGAGTCTGTATTTATTGTCATTGCACTAGCAGAAAAAAGTCTCAAATAACACTTTTTTCGAACACATATATGTATACAGTTCATCAGTGCTTTACACGCTAAAAACACGAAAATAGTCCAAGCCCCTAAACTTTGTACACGCTTGAACACGTGTTACTTGGCCCTTTTTGTCCTAGTGTTGTGTATACGGGGTCCGTAATAACTACGTGTTTTCATTTCATGCGTGCATATGCATAAAATATATATGCTATTTCGCAGGCGTGAAAGCGTGAACACAATCTGCGCTTACGCCGTAAGTAACAAGACTGCCCTTGAAACTACGCATGGCAACGTTTTTTGAGGGCGCGGCAACTCCGAACAGTGATACACAGCATTTGACGCGTGGGTCGCACGGCAGCACTCCACAAGTTAATTGTTGCATTTGTTTAGTGCTCAAAACAAAGGGTTCTCGGGAGGCACTGGAAAGGTGGGAACAGGGCTTAACTTCACCAAGGCTAGTGAAATCTGAAAAGTGTCTGCTTAGCAACATTCAGCCAGCGGACTTAGACAAGAAGGTTCCAAATATTAGGAATGTGCGTTGTTTGAAGATAGTGAACTGGAGCAGCCAGCACGTGCAGTCACGAAGGTCTGCCGTTGCTGAATCAGATTCCACATTCGCAGCGGCATTTGCCCTGAGCGCTGTGCACAACCTCGAGGCGTATCCACTGTCAAGAATTGGCATTGACTGTTTGCCGCATAGTATTGTTGCGATAGGCCATGCGCCAAGCTGCGCTTCGGCTAATTCACAGGAAATGCTCTGACAGCCATGGTCGCTTAAGTCAACGCCATCGATGCTTTGATGAATTGGCAGGTCTCCTCGGGGTGAAGCCTTCTTGTGCGTGGGGACCCACTGTATTTGATTCCTCCTGGCGGGGCGATCGTTTGTTGTAGAGGGTCCGTTTAGCGTGGCTTAGTGTCCGCTTCCAACAAGCTAATAATGGCTAATAACCACAATATGATGAGTAGCGGTTAGCTCCCAGCCCTTCGCAATTCCTTTTTGCATGTGTCCTCGATCCATTCATACATAGACGCTCAGCTTGCCATGCAGGTTTGCCCACAGACTAGTAATGTGTACGATCATATGTTTAGGTTTCCTACGACGGGCCGTACAGATGTTGACTGAAATACGGTACAAATGTCGCCCAGACCTTTGGGGAGGCACGTATGGCTGCTTGTCAGGAGCGAGAATGGGAGGCGGACACGTGGAGCCGTCACCACACTCTGAGGTGCATGAAATATCTTCACAGAGATCTGCGTGTCCACGCTGATAGCGCCGTCTTGCAGAGGCGTGGTGGACCACACTTAAAACAGGAAACATCATTCCTTCATGGTAGAATTTATCTAACCTTCCCTTCAATGGTCTTCTCAACACCAATGGTATCCAATCCCCCCGTTCGGTCACACGGTTTAGAAACACTGTTCGCCACATCGCGTTTCTATTTCCCGTACTTGGAAGGAGGCAGGTGTTCATGGGCGAGAGTCTCGGCTCCAATCGAGCTTGACAACATTCCCAACGACAAGCCAATGCCTAAATCAAATTGTGGCTCACTCGCCACAGGGGCCCCGTATCCACCGACACCCTACAAGACGTTCAGATTCTAAAACATGACTCAACAGTGTGACCTATCGCACGCACACTGCCCAGGATCCCATGAATCAGAATCTGTGACTCCTGCAAGTGAACGATGTGTGTTAGACAGCTGAGCCACTTTCGTGGCACTTTATTGCAAGTCTTGAGGCCCGTTCTCCGGTAGACTTGCCCTTCATTTCGGCATGGATCGCCATCCGGTCCCGGACGCAATGTCCCCACGTCTAATTGGCCAAAGCCCCTTCTCAGCCTCTGAGCGAAGTGACATGTCCAGGAATGCCAGCAGCAGTTCGGATGTTCAGCACCCATTGTTCGAAAAATCCAATAAAATGCAGGCGCTCATAGATAGGGGGACACAAGGGCCACCTACTCCACCTGGTGGTCATTAGCCGACCTGAGCTCAGACCGCCAGGCTCCACAGACCAAGCCCTCAAAATTGAAATCTCCAAGAGTCACACACAGTCGCAGTTTCTGCGACGTATGAATTACACCCGTGCGTCGGGTACTAGTCCGATCCAACGTTGAACCGTGTTCACCATGATCTTCAGCTGAACCATTCGCACGGCCCAACTTGAGCCGACAGACTTGGAAGGGCGCAGGGATGCCACCCTCTTGCGTTTCGTTCGCTTTCGCCCATCAGCTGTTTCCTTGGTAATCGTAGTAGTAGTCGTTGTACCCTTGGGTGCCGAGTGCCTGCTCAGCAGCGACGCCACCGCCATTGACGGGCTGCGCATCCGCCTGCATTGGATCCGCCGGAAAACCAGATCCGGATTCGAACCCCGCCGAAACGCTGTCAGACATAGGGTCCACCGGCAGTGGAACCACTTCTGGAGGTGGCACGCCACCAGAAAATGTCCCAGCGGGATTCGCCCCCATCGGAAGCGTCTCTTGAGGCACCACCGCCGGTAGCGCGGGCTGAACCTGTTCTGAGAAAACTGCGCCGGCGGGGGGCACCACGGCTGGGAGCTGCTGCGAAGCCGCTGATCCGGCAGGGGGCACCGCAGTTGGCGCTGGGAGAGCTCGTGTCGCCTCTTGAGGCACAACTTCTGGCACAACCGGAGGCGCCACTGGAGGCACAACTTGAGGCACCACTGGAGGCACTACCGGAGGCACTACTGGAGGTACCACTGGAGGCACCACTGGAGGCACCACTGGAGGCGCCACTGGAGGCGCCACTGGAGGCACCGCTGGAGGCGCCGCTGAAGTCACCGCTGGAGGCACCGCAGGAGGCACCGCAGTTGCACTTGCTGGCGCAGTGCCATTGCCAACGGGTGGCTCTGGCGCAGGCGCGGGGGCCAGCCCAGGCACGAGCGCCGACTGCGACCTGACGTTGCTCCCCACTGCGGGCAAGGGGCCGATGTACCCGAAGTAGGCGTCTCGGCCGGTGTTGTCCGGTTCCTGTATCTTGTCCTGGTCCGATTCCCCGTACGGGTGCTGTATGACGGCCATGATGTAGGACCAGCCGTTGATGTCGGGGTAGTAGTAGGGGCTTGTGGTCTCGGAGCCGTAGGGGGTCGATACTATCCTCTGGAGGTCGCGCGTTTCCAGGTCGTAGTACCATATGACGTCGTTCTGTGCAAGGGAAAGGGAGACACTCAGTACGCGAATGCTCGAAAGCAAAATTCAAAACGCTCGCACTGAAATTCAGGCCGGGATATGCGCCATGCGCTCGCGCACACTGCAGCATCTTGTGTACGGCAGAGGTTCAAGGCCTATGGTTTGAATTGACCCTGCGGCATAAATATGCATTAGCAGATGTCTTACCATGCAATTCAAATTTAGGTTAATCTTGTCCTATGTTAGATAAGAGATCCTCATCAGCAACAAACTCTAGGCACATTTGGCCGCCTCGTGGCGAGACCGCCAATGCCATTGCATCGCATCGACCACCTTCTTCTGTTAGAGTACGCCGGCTTCGCTGTGTCTCCGAGACAAGGCGGTACAAAAACTAAAGCGCTGCCTTCATTCAAAAATGCAGCGCTGAGGGATCGAGCTCCCAGGCCCCATCTCCAATGCAACAAAAATATCTCCTATCCGTTTCCTGGCACCCGAAATCTATCCACAGAATCTTCCACCTCTGCAAAGAAATGACAGAAGCTGCAATGGAGCTTGCTAAGTGCAAGTTGAAGACCCCCCGCCCTACTGACCGATGCTTCGTTTGTGTCAAGGACCTGAAACGCGTTCATGCGCACCGCCTGTACTACCGTAATATATCAAACCCTTCCGCATAGTAACGTAACGCTGGGCCCTTTTTCGCGGAGTCGATGAATAAAAAAGTAACGGTGCCGGAGCGAGGTGCGGAGCTGCCCAATTTAGTAACGGGTGTGGGCGCGGCTTCAGAACGGGCTTGGCCCCGGCACCTGGCAGGCCACTGGGCGGTCGATCGGCAGGCCGGTCGGCACCCGCCGCTTGCCTACCGGACGGGTCGATCCTCGAACAGCGGGAAGCGATCGCAGGGGAGCGTGGGCGATCGATCTATCGGCAGGCAGGCGCCCGCCGCTTGCCATCCGGGCGGTTCTGGCTTCGAACGTTGGGAAGCGATCGCAGGGGAGCGTGGGCGATCGATCGGCAGGCAAGCAGGCGCCCGCCGCTTGCCATCCAGGAGGTTCGGGCCTAGGACATTGGGAAGCGACTAAGGGGAGCGTGGGCGCCGGCGCCGAAGGTGCCAACACGAAATGGCACCGACGGGGAGTAAGGCAGGTCGGCGGGCGCATGCGCGGGCACCAACGGCGGGCGGGAGGCGGCGCAAGGGATCCCGGGGTCAAGGCTGGGAGCAGGGTGAGCTAGGCGGATGAACAAAAAGATCAGAGAGGCGGTATTCAGCAAGCACAAGTTCGGGGCCAGGGACCCGGCTTCGCGGACCAGCTTCACGCGGTGCGCGATCGATCCCCAGAGCTGGGTGGTTGGTGTCGCACGGTGCACGCACGTACGGGGCTTGAAACTGGTCCGTTGCACCCGAAACTTGGGATACAGCCTCTAGAGGCCCCTCGGAGCCCGCCTGACACGATGCGGAGCAAAAAAGAAATAACGTAACGGTCCGGGACGAAAATGCGGAGCAAAAACGTAACGGTCGGGAGGGACCGATGCGGAAGGGTTTGATATATTACGGTAATGGAAATCTTTTAGAGGCCACAAGCGGCGCATCGACACGAAAGCGGCAAAGCATGGCGCGGCGTGAAGACTGCTCGATTGCGCGCAGCAATTCGAGCGGCTGGCTCTAATTGAATACAAATACCCGATTAACGATCGATGGAAAGGCATTTTAATCAACCCAATTTCATTTCGTAGCTAAACCCTCTCAGATCTTAGAGAATCGTCTACAATTGGGGCAGCTCTCGTGCGAAGTGGACGGAACCACAGTTAAAAGTTATGCTGACCATTCTCGATGTTCAACAGCGAAGCCTTGTGGTTTTCGTACCTCGTGTTTTGATGTGTCCTCTCCGATGATGAGGCCGTTGTGCTCAGGGATCATGGCCAGGTTGTCTGGATTGGCCAAACCCCTAGTGGAGCACTCGTTGCCAGGAATCGAGCTGCCGGGACTCCCTGTGCAACAGCAGTACATCCCGCAATTCAATCGAGAGTAGCGGACATCCATGCTGACCTGCTCACCAAGAGCATCCTTCCAAGAAAATCTGTTGATGCTGTTAGCTATCTGGCAGCCAACAATGGAGAGAGCCATCCTTGTCCGCTTACTCACCCAATGGACAGCACCAGGGACCTTATTACCGGTGGATCAAACGTCTGTTTGTTAGTATACCTGCCCATTCAATTATCGAAATCGAATGCACACGTACAAATGCAAACAAATGCAACAATATACATACTGTCTTGCATGTTGAAGATATCGACAAAACCCTTATAATTCACGACCTCTTGTCGCCCTAATGTTGGTCCAAGCTTTATTTTCGATACGTATCTTCGCTCCATGGATAATTTGCATTCAGGACACATGTAAGCTCTCCTTAGGGTAAACGTTGGTACAAAACGCAGTGCATATTTATTTGGAATGAAGACAAATTTAGTCAAAGAGCATTTAATGATTATTTTAGTTCAGCCTGTGCCATCGCTGTCTTTTGTACATTGATCTATACCGCTCTACTAACTTATCGCGCCCGCCGCAAATCATCGCAAAAGAAACAGACAATAGGAAAAAGCCAGATAACACGTTTTGAAACGTGTAAAAATCTACGGGTTTGTGTTGGTTTGGTGTTCTTAGCGTGCAGAACTTTGATGAAATGTGTTTTATGTGTGTTCGCAAAAGCGTTATTTGGTCCCTTTTTTGCTAGTGGGAGATGGCATAAACGTCCGGTAAAAACCCATTTGATACCTTTTGGGTGTCGTCACACCGTCGTTTTAAAACTGCCCTGAAGCGGTGCAAAATGCTCTCCTTCGACTTTTGCATGAAGCATTTTGTGCTCACCGCAGATAAGGGCATCCATTCTCGTAAGGAACCAGTTGGCGTCAAGGTCCATCTCGTAAACACATCCGCAAGGATTGTACGGCAAGCGAATGTCATTGCTTCCTCCCTCGTCGTACCTGTGGGTCATGACGAAGTGCTGATCTCAGTCGCCGCCCTAAACAAAGTTTATTTGCCCTGAGTGCTTTTAAGTGCTTTAGCTACAACACTAAGAATGATGGAAACGGGCACTTGGTTATTTAACGACATGTAAGGGGATTAGGATTAGCACTTGAGAATTTTTTCCATCTTTCCAGGATGACCATCGTGCTGTTTGGATGGCACGACGAAGTACTGAAACTACTGCGGCGATTGTAGTATCGCATTTGATACTCATACGCTACTATTGAAGTATATCAGAGATAATGCGCGCACTGCAACCAAAGTGGAGCTGTCTGAAGCTGATTTCAGCGTTGACAATTACCACGTTCACTGCAACGTTTGCCTCGTTGGCCAAGCCGAACGCGGAATGCGTAACAAAGTGGAGCGATGTATCCATTTGTGTGGTCATTGCTATGAAACCATGGGAAAAAGGCCACAGCAGAGCACACATTTTGCACCAGATATATTGCCTTTTGCATCATACTATTGAGAGGAAAATATTTGATATGCTTCCATATGCCACTTCGCAATGGATGTTCTTGATATCCTTTCAGGTAAAGCGGGAGAAAGTCAAAGTCCCAGACGCCAATCAGTACACGATTTGGAAGTAGCAGGGTTACATGTGTCGTGCCCACGTTAACCTAGTGGTGATTGTGCATCTACACGCACTGGTTTACGTTACGCACTAGCATGGACATCAGAACCTCTGCCCAATATCCTATTTCTCATGCTCGTTGGACATCCACGCGTGCTTTCACCACTTTCTCACACAGACCGCAACGAATCTGCAGTAGCTACTTGCCGCGTTGCAGCGTGCAGTTACGCTTTGCTCAAAATACCAACACAACCATTTTGGGGCATGTATGCCGCATTTGATATGCACACGATTCGCGGACGTCTCGTTTGGCATGGCGGTGAGTGGAGAAAAGACGAAGAAAGTTCAAATGACAAAAGCCGATCACGACATTGCTCGCCCCTGCCCAAACGCTGCGCAGTGCTACTGAAACTACAATATGAACAAAGAAAGACCTACAGTATCGCATTAGCGGTCCTGTTCGCACCTAATGTCTTTTTAGGTAGGTTCTGGAAACGTGGTGATCTGTCGGCTCAAAGAGCTTCAGTATCTTGGGGGTGATTCAACGTGGGTCTGAAATGTGCGAAGTGGGTAGAAACTGGAAAGAAATCCAATTTCACACATTTCTTACTTTTGGGCGGGCAGTGTCACCGTCTGAGCAAGGGCCGAGTTTTAGCAATTCGCAGTCGAACCGGCTCTGGGTGGCACCAGGTCTTGGGCATCCCACCGAGTTTCTGGCCATCTGGCCCCGAGTCCAAAGTGCAAGCCAATGAAAATTTTGTAACAAATACCACTTCAAATGCTCTTTAATTCCAAATGACATAGAAGCGTATTTAGTGCAATTTGGAACCCATGTACTCAGCAAGAAAGCGCCTTTGAGGCTTGCCGGCCGGTCCCCACCTATCGTTCCTCCTCCCCATCCTCCTGTTGTCTTCCATACCGTATCTGATCTGCGACGACGCCATGTACGCCTGGTTCGTCAGGGGGTTGTAGGTGAAGCCCTCGATCTTGTTCCACTCCGTGGTGGCGCCCATCATGGCGGCGAATCGCCGGGTCTCCAGCCGGGAGGCGGCAATCTCCATGCCGGGCCTCACACGAAGGCACTCGTGGTCGCTCACCACGTTTATGCTGGTGTAGCCCCTTCGGCAGCCGTCTGCGCACCAGGGCGAAGAGCATCGATCATCGATGCCCAAAAATTTAAAACGGTTCAACCAAAATCTGAGGCGGCAATGAAGAAATGAGGGTGGCTGCAGCGACATAATGATTGGGAGCTGGAAGTTAAATGGGGGCCTGACGGCCACCTCCTGTCCTCGTTGCCTAAATATCCATGATGATGAAGTACTGTATACCGAAAAATTTTCGCGGAGAAAAAAATTCGCGTATTTCGCGGGGAAAAAAAATCGCGGAGAAATATTTTCGCGCACTCGTCGGTGCGCGAAAATTTTTCTCCCACGAACTTTTTCTCCCCGCGAAAATTTCTGCCGCGCGAAAATTGTCGCTGCGCGACCTTTGCGGGTGGGGTACCAGCGGGTGCCCGCCTTGGCTGTAGCCCGCTCGGAGGCCCAGCAAACTGAGGGTCCTTTGGCGTAGTGGGCGACCAGCAGGGCCTGCCCGAGTGGCCACCCGCGAGGCCTTGGAGGAGCGCCCGGATCGGCGCCTCACGGCCGCCCATTCGCGCCGCCCGCGGTGGCCTAGGATGGGCCCCGCCGGTGGCCCGGGTGGGCGCCAGCCCGAGGAGCGAGATGCGCCGCAAGATAAGCGCCTCGCGGGCGCACAATCGCGCCACCCGCGCTGCCTTGAATCGCCCCGGTCGGTGGCGCAAATGGCCAGCCGATAGGCGCGATAGGCGCGACAGGCGCACCCTCATTCGCCTCCCCATTCGCGCCCTCCGCGGTGGCCTGGAACGGCCTCCGCAGGCGACGCGAAGGGGCGCCCGCGAAGCGCAAGAGGCGCAGCAGGAATGGCGCCTCACAGGCGCCCATTCCTATCACCCTTGGTCGCCTGAAATGGCACCCGCCGATGGTGGGAATGGGTGCCCATGAGAGGCGACACGCGCCGGAGCAATCGCGCCGCATCCGGAGCCACCCTGTGGGCCGTCCCCAGGGCGCGCTCCTTGCGCGTTCGACGGGCTCGATGCAGGCACAGATTTGGTCGCCGATCGCTTTGCAAGCCACACTGCGCCTGTGCCCTCGAAATGCTCCAAAAAATTGTGGGCTCCATGGAGACTCGGCCAGCCGATGGCCACTGCCCTGCAAACCCCCCGCTGGCCAGTTCAGGGCTTCTTTGCCGCTCGGCGGGGGCCACACGCCGCAGCGCAAAGCCAAGAGGTCAAACTGCGCGCCCAGCGCCTGACCCACCCCTGAGGGGTGCCGAAAAGTTCGCGGGCGAAAAAAGTTCGCGGGACCAAAATTTTCGCGGAGAAATATTTTCGCGCACTGGCTCGACGGCGAAATGCGGGAAAATTTTATCCCGCGAAAATTTTTCGGTATACAGTAACTGTAGATATACTGAAGTACTTTGTCTTTGCAGTGAAGTACTTAGTACTTTGTCTTTGCTTTGGACCCTACTTGCGGTCTCGCCAGATCGTCCTGGGTAGCGGCAATGCACTCAGGCTACAAGCTCATTTCTGGAGAATCGACTTCACTGCGATTAAGGCATTCATGTATAACCAACTGCGCGCCGGAACCGCCGTGCCCCACGCTCACTGTTATTGGGGTATCTGGAAAAGCTCGGTCTTCTGTAGCTGAAGATGTCGTCGAAGTCCAGTGTTTCGGCCATCCTAATAACTTCTGCATCAGACGCCCTTCCCAAGTTGATCCACGTAACGCGGAACCGGCCGCCATTGCGAGAGCTCTCCTGAATGACCTAAAACACAGGAGCACAAGTATTGAAAACAAAATTATCAGAGTTCTACGTGAAATACAGTAATAAATGTATGGTGTTCATCGCACAGCAGAAATTGGCAGTTTGCTGGGAGCTTTTGCTGCATGATATGATGGAAAGCAGACGGAATTCAGACGAATATTGGACTTTGTGACTGAACGTAACACATTCGCATGTGAATTACCACATTTTCTAGAAAACACATGAGCCGCATTTCCTTACGGGTGCCGTGACTGCCGGAATCCATTGCATCAACCCTTAAATTCGCAACAAGCAATGAGCTCGTGAAAGAATTTTGACAAAATATTCGCTGATGCGCAGGTTTTCTGCCACTTTCCATGAGCACCTACAAGTGACGTGTCGACGCTGCGATACATTATGCATATTTTAACTGGGCGAAGGTGAATATAGGGTGGATGCGCCAGTGTGGCGCTAGAAATTCACTCAGAAAACCGCGCGAGAGCTCATTTTATTCCCAATATTTCTTGGCACATCATTTCACCAGTGCACAAATGCCGACGGCGACTGGAGCCTGACTGGAGAAATTTCAAAACAAAAATTCCATTCACAGCATTGCATCCAAGCAAACAGTATGTCTATGTTTTGCACCCTCACCCACCCATCAGGTCCAAGGAGTGCGCTCTCTCACTGTGCGATAAATTTATGACAAACGAAAGAGTACAGCTCTCACTACTGCTGCTGCTTACCACGCTCATGTTCTACAGTACTGCGTCTACTACTCGCTCTGCACGCTGCAAGCTACTACTTCTAATTTCAATAAAGATCAGTGCATTTAAATGCAATAGAAGGCATGTGGTGATGACGGAATCAAACTACTGGAGCGCACTCGAACTGCTGAACCGAACTGAACTGCCGAACTGCTGCCGTACAATATTACGTGTGACGGTCATTGTTCTGTGGCGGTTTTGTCTGGCACATGTAATTGTAACAGCATCAGACCGTTGCGTTGGAGGGGTACCTTGGCGCCATAGAGCGTTCCCGACGTAAGGTCTCCTGGCCGGTCCGCCTTGTACGCCGCCAGCAGGCGGTTGGTGCCGTCGTCCGTGGTGTAGACGGTGCGCTGGTCTGGCATGACGTAAGGCAATTCTGCTGACGTCCTGCCCATGGAGAAATGCTTCACGATGCTGTAAGAACCGTCTGCGAAGACTGTCGCCTGCGCACGACACAAGACCGGAATCCTCGCCCGTTTCAGTATATTGTTTCATACTCCCTTCCCTGTAAATTGAATCTCAATTATGTGCTACGGCTTTAAATCAGCTTCTATATGTCGCATGATGCGCGTTTATTCATATATCATGCTATATGCCGTAATTTGTTCTAAAGAGGTATGTCAATGGACAGCAACAGCTGTACCACCGGCGCTCGCCGCTTGGCTGTCGAAACTTCTTGTAAAGGACTGCGAGTGGCAATCGAGCTGAAGTGATTTCGTAATAGATAACTGAAGCATCGACTGGCGTTTCAACAAATTGTGTCCATGGGGCGATATCCATGTGAACAGACATAGAGCGAATTTACCTCCCAAGGGTATCCGTAGAAGTATGGGTTGAATGTGCTCGCGACGGTGCTGTAAGACGCGTCCCTTGGGTATATGCCAAACCACCTCATGAAGTCCTCAATAGCATCGTCCACATTCTGAGGAGCAAAACAGTGCGTAAGATGCAGCATGCATAACTCGCGTATGGCAACTTCTGAAAGGGTGCGTGACATTCCACGATGAAACGGATTGCACTAGGCATTCCACAAAATCAATGACGTCCAGCATGCAGTGCACAATCATCAAAGTAGCATACTGCAGGACTCACAACTGAATAAATTGGAACCGATGGAGTGAAAACAATATCCAAAGCATACACCGCCAAAAAAGATGTTGACATGCACAGACCAAGGCAAAATAAAGTAAACCAGCAAGCCCAAAGTTGCAAAAGCAAATGCGCATAGGCAAGCAGCACACCTAATGTCAAAAAATTGAATGCGATACAAGTATTGGACAGAGTATACAATAATGTGCGCACACTTACGTCACTGGTCCTGTACTTGCTGAAATCAAATGCATCTGGAGCAAATTCCTCGCCAGCTAGATGTGTCATCCAAGGCGACACAGACCCGGCGCAAGGATTCCAGAGGCCCTCCCAGCCGCTCCAGTCCATGTGCCTGAAACTGAAGACTCGCAAGAACAAGGGATTCTTTCAACCGCAAAGCTCTTGGTAGAAAACCTACGGACAGCACCCCTTACGATTCCATAAAGGAATCAATATCATAAAATGTTTTAAAGACTTGTTTACGCAACAATTTTGGTACTGTCATATGAACCTATGGTAAAGCAGGGTTTACTATGTACGTTCAGGGTTCACTATTACTGACTGAGGCTAACGAGCGGGCACTTCCGGTAGACTGAACAAGAAGACTGTTAAAACCCTCTTAAAACGTTCAGAATTATGTACGAGATAATGACCGTGTCTTCAGCCTCGATTGCATTGCAAGCGCTGGGAGCCATGGCGGGGCACACTCTTGCCCTGAAGCACCACCCCTCTCGCACGCACACAACTCTCCTCCGAGCACATCGCACAGTATCATACATTCTGTCCAGTAGTCCGAGCAGTAGTTTCTGAGCCTTAGCTTGGCCACCAGTTTGAACAGTGGCCTCTGTGCGGCGCTTTCGCTCACCTCCGGACGGACAGCTCCCCGGTGCTGGTATCTTGGTCG
>CAJHUC010003004.1:0-16561 GCA_905146915.1 Ostreobium quekettii | reverse complement strand
AAACCTGTCTGGCCGGATGCAATCCGCCGGTGATGCTCAGGCATAGCGCGCGCTATCCTGCTTCCTGGCCAGGGCAACGCCCTCAGTACCGCCGACCTGGCGGGAAAATCCGGGTCGTGGGGGGTCTCGGATTATGTGTGGACTTTGGAAGCCCGGTGGCACATGGCCGGGTGGGAAGATCATGGTCGGGGTTTGACTTCATTCCGGGATTTTACCTGCGACCCTCACCAACTGTGTTGCATTGTAGGTGCGACCAGTGCTGAAACGGAAAGCAGGCAGGGACGCCTTCGACATGAGGGACGTGTAGGTGCGGTGGACGTGTACCTCTGTGCAGCAAGCCTGAGTGTCGCCTATTGTGGCTGGGTGCTATAGGGAACATCGTGGGAAGTCGGGTACAATCGCAATGTTGATTCTAAGGCTGGTAATCCAAGGCTTGTATGCCTCTGGCTGGAAACCATGCATCCATTCGGGCACCTACTGTCCTGCGTATAAGTTGGAAATGTACTTAACGTTGTGTGTGGTGCTGCAGCCTCACCAAGCTACGTCAATGCAGATCCACAAACCATCGGGAGGGGAATGGCGAGCGCAGAGGAGCAGCAAGACGAACCCTCACTTGGTGAGTGGATTACCACTACACTTGCTGAACTGTATTTTGCTGTCGTCTTTGGCGGCTGTGGCTGTGTGTGTTTGTGGGTGGGTGGGGTGCTGCACCATTCTGGCATGGCCACCTCGTTGGTGGCAGTACCCGCCGTCACCTGGCTGGGGAAACCTTGGCAGTTGGTTCCTTCCATGTGGCCATGCACTGCACAGGGTGCACCACTTGTCGCTGCAATACCCATCGCCTTTGCTTACATGCCACCAACATTATCTGGCAGTACCCGCCGTCACCTGGCTGGGGAAGTCTTACCACTTTGTTACTTTTATTTGGCTGCACACTGTACAGGGTATGCTGTATGTCCCTGCAGAACCCATCGCCTGCTTGTCCTTATGTGGCATCACCATTTTGTGGCAGTACCCGCCGTCACCTGGCTGGGGAAACCTTGGCAGTTGGTTCCTTCCATGTGGCCATGCACTGCACAGGGTGCACCACTTGTCGCCGCAATACCCATCGTCTTTGCTTACATGCCACCAACATTATCTGGCAGTACCCGCCGTCACCTGGCTGGGGAAGTCTTACCATTTTGTTACTTTTATTTGGCTGCACACTGTACAGGGTATGCTGTATGTCCCTGCAGAACCCATCGCCTGTTTTTCCTTATGTGGCATCACCATTTTGTGGCAGTACCCGCCGTCACCTGGCTGGGGAAACCTTGGCAGTTGGATCCTTCCATGTGGCCATGCACTGCACAGGGTGCACCACTTGTTGCTGCAATACCCATCGTCTTTGCTTAGATGCCACCAACATTATCTGGCAGTACCCGCCGCCACCTGGCTGGGGAAACCTCAGCACTTCGTCCCTTTAGGGGGCCGTGCATTGTACAGGGCGTGCTGCATTTCTCTACAATAGCTGTTGTCTTTGCTCTCGTGCTACCACCAGTATGTGGTAGTACTTGCCGTCACCTGGCTGGGGAATCGGTGTATTATGTTCCTGTGTTAGGTCGGAAGCGGCCCCTCAACAGGGGCCAACGTTATAAGGATGGTCGAAAGCGGTGGCACAGACACAACAGGAAGGGGGGAAGGAGACGTGCAGGGGTGAAAGCTAGGCGGCGGATAGAAGCTGCGTGCGATCGGGAAGCTGAGCACGATAGGGAAGCTCTAGCAGATAGATTAGAGGAAATACAAGAAGCGGGGTTGGGTGGCCTGCCCTCGGGGGCGTGGCGGCCCATACAGGACCACCTCGCCCCCAAGGACCAGGCCCGATTAGCCGCCATAAGCGGATACATTAATAACGCATTGGGGGGGTCCGAAGGGGCACGGTTGCGAAAGGAAGAACACGAGAGACAGAACCCCCCCCAGTCTTGGGGAGAATGGCACAAGCGTCGCAAGCAGGAACGCAAACAAGTGGATATGAATCGCCGAGCTGCTTATAAAACACGTCAGTGCGTGGCTATCATAGATTTGGTGTTGCACCGGGGGGAACACATGGTGGGGTACAAGTCTATTAGCAGAAAATATAGAATAACTCAACCGTCATTAAGACGGTTGGAAGAAAGACTCGTTGAAAACGATTTTTTTTCACAGGTTGGGTGGGAGTTCAATGTCATGGACTCCGGCCTCCTAACAGGTAGTGACACGGAGACTTCCTCCGATGGGGATTAGTTTTTTTTTTTTTTTTTTTGTTTTGTGAGGTGATGTCCAAGTACCGCCTACCACCGGCGAGGAAGGTGACATTCGCTGAACAGTCCATGAACAGTCCATGGTTGTCAGACGCTTTTCTGCCTTTTTTTAACGAAGAAAATGTCCTCAAACCGTCCTTGTAACATCTGAAAACCATTGTCGAATATATGTTGCCTCGGTTATTTACGCACTGGACGTGTGTGCCAGGCTGTGCTGGCGGCGATGGTGTTTTTGACCTCGCAGAGTTTATTGCTGAGCGAGGAGTCCCAGACGCACATGATGTTCCTGCTGGGAGGGTTGTGTTCAGCTCTGCGGACACTGATTCGCTTGGAGGTGCATCGCTAAGTTCGAGTGTCGTTGTGGTGGAGGCTGTGCCACAGCGCAAGGCCAAGAGAAGGCGTCTGACCACCCCCGAACCGCTTGCTACGGCTGCTGATGTGCGGACTCCACAGCAGGAACAGCAAGCACTAACTGCAGCAAAGCAGTCCCCGCGCATGGTGGCGACCTTGGAGGAAGGGTCGCCGAGGACACGCCGCAAAGGCCGCCACCGCAAAGGGGATCCAGGCCACCAGGAATGGTGTAGAGAGGGGTTTACTGTAGAAGAGGTGTCAGGGCCCGACAAAAGACCACGTTCCATTACTGCTACTTCCCGGTTGTGTATGGGGAGGGGCATTGCCAAGGAATACAAAGTGTTGTCATACAACCCGGGAAAGAAGTACACGAACAGTGCCAGTTGGACGGGGCCCTCAAACCATTTGAAAGACAAACGTGGCGTTTGCAGTATTGACGCACTTCGAGACAAACTTAGTAATCCTGCGGCCAACCAGCAGATGAAATTGGGTACATCATTGGAAACCTACCTCGAGACATGGCACCCTAGGACTTCAGAATGGAACAGGGCGGTGGCCCACGTTGCCCGGTACGTCAGTTTTGCTAATGCACTATACCACCTGGCTCAGACGGCGCCCTTCGTTCGTTTAATGCGAGCCTTTATTCCCCGTTGGCCATCTATTAGTAAGCAAACAATTGTGAGGTCGGTGGCGAGACAGGCCAATGACATCAAGCGGGAAATAAGGGAAGAGGTGTCCCAAATCCGAGACGAGTCGAGAGCTGCCATGACAACGGACATTTGGACAAGCAGGAACACGCACCCGTTCATAACAGTGACATTGCATTGGGTGGATGCCGATTGGAGCATGAAGAAACGCATACTGGGTGAGTTTGGATGGCATATTCTGTGTCCTATGATATTTTCAATATTCGCGGTTGTCAATTCTTTACTGTTTGCATACATGCCGTGATTAGTGACCACTCCTGTGTGTTTTGCCAACCGTGTCATGTGCACTCGCTGCACTAGTACCGGCCTTCACTGGCCGGGAATCACGCCTGATTGCACATGAATCGTGGATGCTGTGTTGCCATGGCACGATAGCCATCAGTACTGGCCCGCCATCGGCCAATGCTATGTGACATGTCATGAATATCAATTCTTTACTGTTTGCATGCATGCCGTGATTAGTGACCACTCCTGTGTGTTTTGCCAACCGTGTCATGTGCACTCGCTGCGCTAGTACCGGCCTTCACTGGCCGGGAATCACGCCTGATTGAACATGAATCGTGGATGCTGTGTTGCCATGGCACGATAGCCGTCAGTACTGGCCCGCCATCGGCCAATGCCGTGTGACATGTCATGAATATCAATTCTTTTCTGTTTGCATGCATGCCGTGATTAGTGACCACTCCTGTGTGCTTTGCCAACCGTGTCATGTGCACTCGCTGCACTAGTCCGGCCTTCACTGGCCGGGAATCACGCCTGATTGAACATGAATCGTGGATGCTGTGTTGCCATGGCACGATAGCCATCAGTACTGGCCTGCCATCGGCCAGTGTAGTATGACGTATATCATGTGCAAAAGGTAACCCCCGTCCTTTAAAGCACAACACGTTGGTGGTGACAGGGACTACCAGCTTCCCTGGGAGCCACACTGCAGACGCAATAAGCCGTGTCTTGCTAAAGATCCGATTGAAGTATGGCCTGCACCCTGTAGTTCCGCGTGACCAAGTCATGACGGAGTCGGAGATGGAAGCGGACCCTGTGCGTGCGTTTCAGGACAAGTCGCCATGCGATCGTGTGGCTCTCACCATGGACTGCGCCTCCAATATGATTTCAGCAGCCGAGAAGAAGGATATTTTTGATTGGCACCCCTGCATTTGCCATCTGTTAAATACCGCAGTCAAGGCCGCTTTCCAAAATGTTGACGAGTTTCAGCAGCTCGTGCAGCCGCTTCGCGAATTGGCAACTCATTTTCACAAATCGCCCACTACTTGGAGTGTTTTCTGCCGCGTGCAAAAGAAGCTGCTAAAGGAGGCAGGGGCCGGCGATGTATCATCAGATGATGAGGAGGAGGATTACTCGGGTGTAAGGGAAGATGATGATGTTGCTGTGTTGCCCGATGATCCTGATGCAGATCTGACGGCTCCTGACAATGAAATGGAGCAGGCTTGTCCAAAGCAAATATTGCGTCTGGGGACTCGGTGCCCGACGAGGTGGAACAGCATGTATTTTTTGATTAAGAGGGCGGTTTTGTTGGAGAGAAGCATCCGCAAGTATATAGCAAATGCGGGAATTCCTAGGATCATTATACCAGCTTTTGGGTGGTGCATTTTCAAACAAGTGCTGCCAGTCCTGGAGTGTATACGGGAATTGTCTGAGCGATGTGAGGGGGACGACTACATCACCATATCGGATGTCTTATATAATGTACTAAAGTTGTTGTACGACCGGCTGTATGTCAGTGGCACCGATGCACACGCAAAACCTGTGTTGCTTGACTTCGCCTCTGAGTTCACACAGAAATTGTGTGCGGATTGTGATAATGTCAATCTAATATATTGCTGGGCATTAGCGGCGGCTGTGGATGGAAGGAGGAATACATTGCACTGGATGAGGAGGATCTGGAACAACGCTGACGATTGGCCGAATGTGGTGGAAGAATATGACACCCTGGCAAAGTTCCAAGTGATGTTGAAGAAAGAGATGACGGCATTGGTGAGTTGAGGTCTGATTTGTGGCCTTTGCCTTTGTGAATGTCTGCATCCAACTGTTGATAGTTTTTGCTTGTGTGAATAACAGCATGCATATGACTTCACCACGTGCCTCAACTGCAGAAGGCGCCCGAAGTCCAATCCTCGGGCTCATCATCCCAAGAGGCTGCAGCACAGGCTGTGCAGCAGAGCTGGCTTGACGCGGCATCACCCCCACCTAAGGGACCACTACGTTTCCGACGATCAAAGAGGAGAAGATGGGCCCCAACCTCCCCGCAGCACATGGACCCCATCGAGGCCGAAGTCGAAAGGTGGTTTGAATTGAAATGGACACCAGCATGTGAGTATCAAAAGAAATGGAGTGCAGGGGATTGGTGGCGAGAGAATCATACCAGCTTCCCCTTGGTGGCCAGGCTTGCACGTCGAATACTAGCAACACAGGTGAGTGGGCGAGTACAACTGGCTGTGCATATATGCCACAGTGCCCTTATGAAGTTCACAAGCTGAGAACTACTGAGTATTTTTGGTTGTGTTGCAGGCCTCCAGCGCCAGTAGTGAACGATCTTTTTCCAAGGCCGGTCTAATAGTTCGGGCCAAGCGCATGGTTCTCAAGCCCAAGAACATGGATCATTTAAGCTTGCTAGGGTGGCAAATGGCTGAGAGTGGATGGGCGCAGCAGAAGCTTGCACATCGACGCAAGAAGGGGGGGAAGGGGGGGAAGGGGGGGAAGGGAGGGAAGGGAGGGAAGGGAGGGAAGTAGTGACTTTGGATTCCTGGGTTTGGATCGCCACCGGTGACCCCCCTCGTTGCCCCGGCGTGGAAACTGTGGAGTACCGCCGCAGCGAGGGTGCGATAGGCAGAGATGGAAGATAAGATATCATGACTTCTAATATACCGTTGGTCTGTGTTGAAGTGCACACCTTGGACACACTATGTTGGAGTGGTGGATGAACTTTGGGTATCATATAGATAGAAGAAAATTTTATTCAACAATTGCATCCCAACAAGTACTGCGATTGGTGGATGGGCTTGACACTCGCTGCCCTGGCATGGAAACGGTGGAGTACCGCCACAGCAACCCATCGTTATATGTGATACGTATCACCCATTCCCAAGTATGTTGAGTGGCTCAACAGTGTTCAGAGGTGAACCCTCTTTGCCACCTGCCTCAGGTGATGTGGGTGTTTGTGTGTCCGTGTTTGGTATTACAAGTATGCCGAACCCTTGCTGCAATGGCCGGGAAGACTTGCAATGGGAGTGTGGTGCGCACTGCGTACTATGCAGCAGTACCAGCCGCAGCAAGTGGTGCAGGTTGGCATGCCATACACTGGAACTTTACACATGGCTTGTGTGTTGTTCAGTTCTCCAAAACACTCCATGTATTACAAACCGCAGAATACATGACCTGGAAAACGCCCACACATGTTTATGAAGCGTGCAACCAAAACAATTCGAGCTGCTGCAAAATGGAAACCCCTGGCAACTTCGCCTTGACCTTGCCGTGGCTGGAAAGCAAGTACCTACGGGACAGAACGGACCAAAATTATGAATCCACGGATGTTTTGTCGTGGACCGGACGCCGCGCACGCCCTCCGTTAATTTAACGGCAAATAATGGTGAAGAAAAAGTGAGAGCCGGATTCTGCGGACGGCAGTACGGCAAACAGCGGACCGGATGTTACCGGACGAATATCACACTCACTTTTACGAACCGGATGCAACGGAGCGGACGGTACCCGAGTGTGGCCACCTCTATCTGCCATATGCAGCGTTTGCATCTCGCCACTCTCTTTCCAATAGATGCCATTCTTCTTGCAGAAATCTTGATCAATAAGGTTGCTTGAAGCGCCACTGATCATCAATACTCGCAGCCTCAACCCGCCCAAGGTTCCCTCGAACTGGAACAGGTTGCTTGGTCGTTGCCGTTTGTTGTTTGTCATAGGCTTGCAGCTATCGGCTTTGTCTCCTATATCCTGGGTTTTTGTTCGAGCTTCTCTCTTGACTCATGCTTCATTCCACTATTTGTAACAAGAGGCTATCTGGCCGTATTCTTCCCAATTATGTGGCCTCCCATACAGGTCCATCTTGTTCACCGTTGTCCACCAACGTGCTTATCTTCCACGCCAGGTTTTTAACTCATTTTCCACAGCCTCGTCTTCCCGCAACTTCTCCAAAGGCTCCCTTTCCCGTCTTGTACACTTCCAGCCTCCGTCTTTGCGGTGCTCTCTCACCCTTTTCTGTTGCTTGTTTTTGTCTTCCCGCCACCCGGTGGCACACTTATCCAATGCGCTGCCATGTTCTTGGTCCACCATAATCTTCTCCTTGTTTCTTGGAACCCTGCGCCCTCGCGTTGCCCCTAGAGGTGGCCACTCAAAGATGCCATCCGGTCCGTTAATTCCGGTTCGTTAATTTTTATCAGCTGTCCGTTAAATTTCGTTAAAGAAAAAGGGAGAAAAATTCAGAAAAAACAAAAAAAATTCCAAAAAAATCGAAAAAAGACCCCAAAAATCGCAACAACTACGGCTAGTTGAAAATCTAGTATGCATAGGTTGAAATAAAATACAAACATACTCTCTAATAGCGAATTCCATAAACTATAAGTATGACTAAAACCCAAAAATCCCCAAAAAATCTAAAAATCCATTAATTTTTGGTTAATTTTTATCTTTTTTCGTTATTTTCCGTTAATTAACGGAAAATTAACGGAAATTAACCTCTGTCCGCTATTAACGGATCCGGGTGGCCACCTCTAGTTGCCCCTCAACGAAATCTGCTGGGATATAGCGCCCGCCACGCTTATCTTATCTCCTTGACTGATGCTTTTTCAACGTCCAACACTTCACCCTCGGGCTGGCCACTTGGCTAACGTCTTCAAACGTCCAGCCGTCATATCCACAGGGTAGTCACAACTCTGATAAAATTCTGATGTCTCGGACGTCCCGGCCGCCATGCCTTTGGGGCTGGCCACATTGCTTGCGCTCTCCAGCGCCCAGCACTTCTTCGAAGCTTGTCCTCTTGGGCTGATGAAAACCACACAGTCTTGTTGTTCTCTGCAGTGATCTTCACCCCTCAACAGCTTCTTTTCCTTATCTCTTGGCCACGGCGCCCTCTTTTTTTTGTCGCTGCTCCTCAACGAACTTTCTCCATCATCTTGAACTAACGAAAATCACACGGTTTCTTTGTTCTCTGTGGTGACTCTCGCTCCTCAACTTCACCCTCAGGGCAGGCCGCGCAGCTCACGTCCTTTGACGCCCTGCAATTCTTGCCCTCGGGGCCGGCCACACTGCTGACGCTCCTCCCGGCGTCTAGCAGTCTTCAAACTCCGCTCCTTGGAGGTCCACATGCAGTTGACGTCTTCGTGACGTCCTGCTACTTGAATTATGGGTTGCACGCTCCAGTCCCATTCCTTGGGGGTCCGCCGCCTCCTGGCCATGGGTCAGGTCGTCTCAAAGTGCTGCTTTGCCGTCGGCAGCTTTGCTGGCTTCGAAACCACTTGTTAGAGGTGGTGGCCCTTTTTGGCCAGGCGGGACTTGGCCCATTTACCAGTTCGAGTCGGGTCCGGTCGGAAACGAGCTTGGTGGCAAGGTTTTTATTACAAAAGTGTCCCGGTGTTCCTGTTTATATATCCCGTGTCCAAGGCAGCCCAAGGGTGACGCCAAAATTGGGTGAGTCACCCAGATTCTGGCATGCCTACCTAGGTTGTAATTCCAATTCCCGTTAAGTGCCCATTCGTCTCACCGACCCATTGGTCCTCAACACCATCCTTTACCATATTGACCAACACAGCACTCACCCCCTTTTTTATTTTATCACCGCCTAGCCTAGTCGCCCTTAGTAAACCTTATTATACAGCATTTCTCAAGGGTTCTTCGTGTACAATGTCCAATGCCTATAATATACAACAGCCTGTGACCTTAATGTACAATGTTCTAGGCCCAACCCTTATAGCAGGGGGCCCGCTGAGGGCCCCCGTTCCACAACTGCCGCCGGGGCCTCATCCGCGTCCACCTCGCCCGCCACCCTGGGGGAAGACCCCGCCACCATCATGGCCCCTGTTGGCCACCCGGCAAAGAGCCGGGGAGTCCGCGTAGTGGCGGGCATTGTCAACGATGACCGACGTGAACCGGGCCTGGAGCTGGCACAAGATGTGATGAACATTTATGTAACCAGCCTTGTTTAGATCGAAGAGCTCTGCCTCGAGGCCGGCCACCCATTAGGTGCAAGCTTGGTGGTCAAATATCCACGCGTGTGGGCTGGCCACGCATACGGCAAGCCCAAATATGGGCGTGATAATGTGAAGAACGTTGTACAAGGCAGCTGGTGCCTACTGAACATCCTCCCCGGGGAACAGGACGGGCTCCACTCAGGCGAGAGTCTAGTCAATAGTCTCAATAGTCTCCGCCGTGCACAGAAGGTTGACTCCTAGAGACTTGGAATGGTTCCCGATGAGGTTCCAAGCTGCAGAGCATAGCCCACTCCACGAACCTTGGATGCCGGCCTTGTCATAAGTGAGAAAATGCCACCGTGCATGACGACTGCATGACCGGAATAACTGGCATCCATCCCCGGCCGAGTATAAACCACCTGCAAGGAGCAAGCGCACCAGTAGCAGAGGAGGAGGCATGTGTGTTGAACTCATCCTCGGGCTCTCATAGCCATTTGATCTCAATGGGCGCTTAGGCCGATCCCACCCCAATAGGAGTGGGTGGGGTGGGGACCCTAACGGGAGGGCGGTGGAACTCGGGGTCAGTAGGATGACTGCCTTCCCCTATCTCCAAGGTGCCAACATGCAGCGGGGCCAGCCGAGGGAGGGCATGTTGTGGCGTACGAGATGGGCCCCCGCCTGCCCACTTCTGCTAGACCCGAGCACGTTCGGCCACCACAGCAGCCTCTCATGTGGTGGTAGTGTGCTGATTGTGGGGCGATGCCTGTGGCTGGGATGACTTGGACTGCTTTGACATCTGTTTTGCCCGGCCCTGAGGCGGCTGGCGCCTCCAGGCGTTCTGTTGGGCCACCGACGGTATAGAAGAATTAGCACGCTCCCCTCAGCGAC
This sequence comes from Ostreobium quekettii, assembly GCA_905146915.1. NCBI lineage: Eukaryota > Viridiplantae > Chlorophyta > Ulvophyceae > Bryopsidales > Ostreobiaceae > Ostreobium > Ostreobium quekettii. Next base: position 6,187 of record CAJHUC010003004.1, on the reverse strand, counting down.
CATGGAGTTGGGCCGAGATACGTGCCGCACTCTGATCAGCACGCCATGGGCTTCAGAAAGTGTAGACCAACATGCAGCGGCCCAGTGGGGGCAAGGTATCGATAGGAAGCCGAAGCAAAGGTACATGAAAACCATCGCGGTCCCTAGCCTGCGGCCTAATAATGGGGAGAGTCACATCGCGGGGATGGATCCATCGCCCTACACTAAGGGATGGCGGTAGGTTGCACTCCCCAATATACTCGAAGTGAGTGTGGGCAAAAATCCACTTCGGCGCTATGAGCGCCAAGCTTGTATTCGCCGGCACCCAGGACTGGTCGTCCTGCCGAGTGTCAGGCCTAAATGTGATCATAGGGATTTGAACCACAAACCACTGGCGATGAGCCGCTTCTATGGGGGTTGCCCACAAAGGGTAGGAGGTGGGGCGAATTGCCAACACCTCATAAGAAATGTACTGAATGATATCGACGGCACCGAGATGGTCGCAGATCGACATCATGAGGAGAAATAGCGGCCGCGGGGGTGCTCGAGATACCGCATGGTGGCGACCTCGAAGAGAGTGTCTGCCACAGTGTACTCCTGCTCCAGTTATGAAACCGGAGGGGGAACTCGGCCGCCGCAGTGTCAGGGAGAGCTGTTTCAGAGGGCTTGCCTCTGCCATGGCGCCACCTGAGATGGTACACAGTGCAAGGCATTGCTATATTACATCACGGGTGGGATGACCGCAGCAGAGGTGTGGGGGCGGTGAAAACACGGCATACATATCAAAAGATTATGAGGTACCGCTGCCTTAGGTAATAACCCGCCCGGGAGAAACAGCGACCATGCACGGAGAGAGAAAAGGAGCGTGAGGCAGCCCGCCATAGAGCGCAGGGGTGGAAATAGCGGCGTGCACTATGTAGTGACTGAACACTGTACTGTACTGTGACGGGTAATTAGATGGTTTAGATGATTTGGATGCGTTTATCCGAGTCTCGAAATGTGTTAATCATGATCGCCACATTCATCTTGTTAAATGGGCCAATTTTCGGTATAATAAGGTAATTAAGGCAATTTAAATCATTTAACCCATTTCTGGCCATTTGGGGCATTATTCCTTGATGGAACCGATGTGATTATGAACATTATAGTCTACTATAATGTGGTACGCGGGCATGGGCGGATGGGAGCCGCCAGGAAGTGGTGAAGTATACTCCAGGGGATTGTAGGGTTGATCCGGCAGTACGGGCACCTATCAGATACCTGCATTATATTGGATCATAGGTACAAGCGCCCCTACGGCTATCGTACCTTGGAGGAACGTGGTATAGCTTGGGAAAGCCGCCTGGCATTACTAGAGATACGCCAAGGGGCTAAGGGACCACGTGAGTGGCTCCTTAAGGGCTGAGGTGGCATTACAGGAGGCCGAGGTTGGCATTACATGAGTGTATTGGACATTAAAGGAGGCCGAGGGTGTCATGACAAGAGGGGGAGCGCGCCACTTACAAAAGTGGGCACCCCATAGGCCATTTGTCCTCGTTCGTCGGTGCACTCGACCTTGTCTGGACCAGAGGGCCCACCACTATTGTAATACATTGACCAAAACTTCGCCATCTGTCCCATTTGGTCGCCGTTATCCTGGGAGATTCTAAGTGGCTTCGGAGCCAAGCAACCAAGAGCATCAAAGGGGCGATCTATCCATCTCCATGGTGCACCATGATGGTCAACCAGTCGCGATGGGGGAGGAGGAAGCTCGCCAAGTGGAGGAGCGTTATCAGAAGCTGATGTAGGAGGTCAACCAGACCCGTGAACGGAATCAACAACTGGAGCGGGAGATGGCCATGCTACATGAGGAGAGGCAGGCTATTGAGTATCGAGATGACCGTCGATCTTGTGCTCTAGCTCGGGATATGGCCGAGTTGACTGCCGAATTGATTTCCAATCATGGAGTGGCACCAATGGGCATGAAAATGGAGAAGCCTGAGACCTATGACGGTGCCAAGCATCGTGATATTGACACATGGTTGTTCTAAGTAGAGGAGCACATGTCATTGACTTGAATACCTGTTGCCTCTCATGTTGGATATGCTACATCACTGTTGAGGGGTCATGCTGCCATGTGGTGGCGTGAGCTGTGTGAAAGTGGCAATCGAGTGAACGATTGGGACGAGTTCAAGAGGGATCTGCGTCAACAATTCCGAATGGAAAATCTGATTCGCCGGGCAAGGTATGAGTTGTATGCCCTCCGGCAAAGGGAGAAAGAGCCTGTGTCAGACTTTCTGCATAAGTTCCGGCAAGTGTGTATTCGGATCGACGATCTCTCGGAGGCGGAAAAGCTGGACAAGTTCCTTCGTTCTTTGAATATGAATGTCCGGATGCAAGTGGAGTTGAAAGAGCCAACAACGTTTGAAGAAGCTGCAAGATATGCCGATCGAGCCAACAATGTGCGTACTCGAGGCTTTAGCCAAAGCACGGGTGGAAAGCCAAGTTGGTTCAAAGGCAATTCGTCGCATGGTGGATCAAACGTTGGTGGACCACGGACCTTTCAACCGAAGATATCTGGAGGACCTGAGCTGATGGAAATTGGGACAACCTACGTCCAGAGGAAGCCGTTGACTCCAGAAGAGAAGAAGTACCTTCGAGACAACAAGGGGTGCTATTGTTGCCACAAGGTCAACGCAAGACACTGGAGTAGGGACTGTCCCACAAAGAAGAACAAGTCTGGAGGAAGGCAGGGAAACTTCAACGGTCGTTGAATATCGGGGACAACAACTGGACAACACCCAACTCAATGAAAGGGCCAGATGACAAGGATGGCCGAGTGATGGTGGTGGAAGGGACCGAGATTCTGTCATCGACTGTTCTTGAAGACGCTGAACCCACAGAAGTGTCAGAGCCAGTGATTGAGTATGGGTCTATCACTCGGATTGTTGAGAAAGCTGGATCTGACCAAGCAAGAAGCATGCTACGTTTTGAAGCCCTACGGGCGGACGCCATTCCTAGAAGGAAGACGGTACATGAGATTGCCGTTGTAACTCATGATTGGGTTGGTGTCCTTGATCAAGATACCAACAAACTTGGAAGTGTTGAGTCTGAAGAAGCATGTCATCCAATAGACACACTTCAACTAGTCTGTCCTCAAGAATCAACTACTGCAAAGGATGTACCTGGCAATGGCAAAACTTGTGAGATGGAATGCTACGTTGGGAAGTCCGTGGATGAGACAGAATAAGGTGTGTCAATGTCAGTGACACAGCTGTTGTGTATTGTGGGAGAAGTTAATGGCGTCCCTGTCAAATTTCTGGTGGACAGTGGAGCCAGTGGAAACTTCATCAGTGAGCATCTTGTGAGTGAGCATGACTTGAGAACAGTAAGAAGTCATGAAAAGATACAAGTGTATTTGGCAGATGGATCAATGAGAGCATCCAATTGCATTGTGAAAGATGCGCAAGTGAGCTATGAGGAGCATGCCGAGTTCTTGGATTCCATGTGATGAAACTTCCCAAGTATGATGCAATCTTGGGGAAGTCATGGTTGGATAGATGGAATCCAAGTATTGATTGGAGAGCCGGCGCCATTAGCATTCGAGTGGGGAAGAAGATGGTTGTTTTGAAGAGCGACTACCCTACAAAGGAGTGTGCCAAGCTTTCAAGTATCTTCGGGAAACGGGCAATGAGTATGCAAGTCTTAGCCCAGAAGATGAAGCGGCTCGTAGAGGTGGCCACTCAAAGATGCCATCCGGTCCGTTAAGTCCGGTTCGTTAATTTTTATCAGCTGTCCGTTAAATTTCGTTAAAGAAAAAGGGAGAAAAATTCAGAAAAAACGAAAAAAATCCAAAAAAATCGAAAAAAAAACCCCAAAAAATCACAACAACTGCGGCTAGTTGAAAATCTAGTATGCATAGGTTGAAATAAAATACAAACATACTCTCTAACAGCGAATTCCATAAACTATAAGTATGACTAAAACCCAAAAATCCCCAAAAAATCCAAAAATCCGTTAATTTTTGGTTAATTTTTGGTTAATTTTTGTTTTTTTTCGTTATTTTCCGTTAATTAATGGAAAATTAATGGAAATTAACCTCTGTCCGCTATTAACGGATCCGGGTGGCCACCTCTAGCGGCTTGCTCGACATGAAGATGTGTATGTGGCCATTGTGAGGCCAATCGATGAAAACAAGATGGAAGACCAAGAGTGCAAGGAAGTGAACGCATTCGTGGAGCTGGATGATGCCAAGATTGATACACCATTTCCAAGAGAAATCAAGGAGATACTGGTAGAATATTCGGATGTTTTACCGGCGGAGCTACATCCAGGTCTACCACCAAAGTGTGCCGTGGACTATTGCATTAAATTACTCCCCGGAATGGAGCCACCTCATCGAGCACCCTACCGGATGTCTACTCAAGCATTGGATGAGTTGAAGACTCAGTTGAAGGAGCTGACGGAGCATGGGTATATTCAACCCTCAGTTTCAACTTTTGAAGCTCCTGTCCTCTTTGTTCCAAAGAAGGACGGCAACATCCAAATGTGTGTGGACTACAGGGCCTTGAACAAGGCAATCATTCAGAACCTCTACCCATTGCCCTGTATTGAAGAACTTCTAAACCGCTTGGGTGATGCAAGTTTTTTCACGAAGATCGACTTGAGGAGTGGCTACCACCAAATTTGTGTCCATCCAAATGACGTGCCGAAGACAGCGTTCAGAACAAGATATGGGCACTTCGAATTTCTCGTGCTACCTTTTGGCTTGAGAAATGCTCCGGCTACATTCATGCATTTGATGCATAGCATCTTCAGGGAGCATCTTGATACCTTTATCATCATCTTCTTGAATGACATCTTGGTGTATAGCTAATCGTTGGAGGAGCACAAGGTGCACGTCAGGAAGGCATTGGAAATCTTGAGAGAACACAAGCTCTATGCAAAGATGACCAAGTGTTCGTTCTTTTAGCAAGAAGTCGAATATTTGGGTCATATTATTGGTATCGATGGAGTGAAGCCTGATCCTACAAAGATCAAGGCCATCAAGGAGTGGAAGCAGCCAGAGAATTTGAAGGAGTTGCGGAGTTTCCTTGGTCTGGCGGGATACTACAGAAGATTCATCCAAGACTTCGTGAAGATTGCAACGCCTTTGATAAACTTGACAAGGAAGAGGACTACTACAAATGGATTTCAAGCAAGGATGCAGCCTTCCAGGAATTGAAGACCAAGCTAACAGAGGCACCTGTGTTGAAGACTGCCAATCCTAGCTGTGATTACATTGTGACCTGCGATGGGAGTGATACGATTGTGAGAGCTGTGTTGAGTCAAGTTCATGACTCCGGTGATCATCCTATGGCATTCGAGAGCTGGAAGATGGATTCAACAGAGGTGAACTACCCAACTCATGAGCGGGAAGCCTTGGCGGTGATTTATACGTTGAGGACTTGGACGCACTATCTAGAAGGCAGGAAGTTCAAGGTCATCATGGACCACTACTCCTTGAAGTACCTCATGATGCAACCGCACCTGTCGAAGCGATAAGCGAGATGGCTGGACTTTTTGGTTGAGTTTAACTATGATATGATTCATGAGCCAGGAAAGTTGAATGTAGTTGCCGATGCCTTGTCCAGGCTATACATGATTGAATGCTTGTCGATTTCTGAAGTAGAATTGGATTCAAAATTGCTGCGGAAGTTGGAGGAAGAGTATGCTCACGATGAAGAAAGCAAAGCAATTTTTGAACATCCAGATCGCCACCCAAATTTCAAGGTGCTGAATCAGCACATCTATTGGGTTGATGATAGGCGATTGCGATTGTACGTACCAAGTGGGACCTTGAGAAGTGCAGTGATGACAGAATTGCATGATGCATATTGTTCGGGTCACTTGGGCATTAAGTGAACATTTGACCTCGTGAAGCGGGATTTCTACTGGCCTTCTTTGGAGAGTGATGTGACGGAGTTTGTGAGGAGCTATGATGCATATCAGTGCAACAAACCCTCAAATCAGAGAAGCGTTGGGTTGTTGCAACCTTTGGAAATACCTCACAATCATTGGGAAAAAGTGAGCATGGATTTGATCACTCATTTGCCAAAGACCCGATTTGGTTATGATGCATTGTTGGTTATGGTGGACTATGGCACCAAGATGGTGGTGCTGGGACCAACAAAAGGGAAGGCCACTACTATGGATGTGGCTAAGACTTTTGTGGATTCTGTTGTGCGAG